>JANDKJ010000030.1:0-32632 GCA_028551335.1 Armillaria sp. CMW 4456 | reverse complement strand
ACAGATGGCTCAGGGCCATATGGATATACCGAGCTCTCCAGCGAGTTATTTGCGCAGGCAAGAGCCAGGGCAGATGCCACCAACGTATTACCCTTCCTTGCAGGATCTGCCGATACACTTGCACGCCGCTACCCCGACCTTGTACTTGCCTACGCCGAAATCCACACTTTGTATATGGTCGGTCTTCTGATAATCGTACTATGTGTTGGAGCCACCGCAAGTTTCTTCGTCCCAACACTTCCCTTTCATGTTCCCCGCCGTGGGTTTGACATTTATTCATGGCTTGCAGCGTTTCGCGCAAACGAGCTGATCATCGGCGCAGACGCAGACAGTATTCAGAAAAGGATGGAAACCAAGGAGATGGCGAAGGCTATGGGAGATTCGAGGATTTCTTACCAGTTATGAAGAATCAGTTTTTATTCACTTTGAACCACAAGTGCATGAAGGAATATTTATCTGCTTAGACTCTAATTGACATAGATACGAGACGCGGACCTTGATGATAAATATTGTCATTCTATCTTAATACTTACCAGCGAACTGTGTCATAATTTAATACACCGGATACTACCCGGAGTACCGAGAGCACGCTGTGCCAAACATTCGTTCGGCAGTTATGCCATCCATCGACACGGTACTAGACGACAACGTCCAAACACCACTTCGTGATACTCAAGGCGACACAGTGACGTGAGATAATCTTGCAGATGATTCCCAGCCTGAGGTTCAGCAACCAGAGGGGATAGGTCATCCCCAACGAAAGCCGACTCGACACCTTTTTGGAATCCCGCAACATGCACCGAATCTAGAGGTGCGATGTTTAGTGTTCATATTTGACAAATTTCTCATTGCGATCCAAGGGAATGACCCGTATGATTATCTGCAGAGATTTCCAGAGGATAAACGGTATGAGGAACTCGGTCCATTTGCCAGGGTATGGAAGACATACTTTGTCGAAAGTGGTGCATTCGACATTGAGTTGTTGGAAGGATGGAGGGACGGATTGGATGTCTTGTTGGTTTTCGTCAGTCCTCACTCAAAAGCAAGCGTTTCCTTACTCATGCTTGTATAGGCCGGTCTTTTTTCTGCTGTGGTCACCACATTCGTTATCCAAACGTCACAGAATCTTCAACTCAACTATGGTCAAGTCACGGCAACGCTTATGTTCGAGCTCATTGACATCATGCGCACGGCAGCTAATGGTGCTCTTGTCAACGATGTTCCCCATTCAAGTCTTACACCCTTCTCGAACTTCCGTCCCACATTATCCGATTCGCTGATTAATGGACTGTGGTTCATTAGTCTCTCGCTCGGTCTTGCTACCGCTCTGTTCGCTGTTCCCACAAAACAGTGGATCCATCAGTACAATGCCATGCCTACGGGCACCCCTCAAGACAGATGTCGTATCCGCCAATTCCGATACATGGGGCTAGAGAAGTGGGGTGTTGGTATCATCATTGGCTTATTACCCTTGCTCCTGAGTGTGTTACTGGGCATATTCCTACCCCCCCCCCCCATGTCCCCTCCTCGCAAGTTCCACGACATCGAGCATGCAGCTGTTGAACTCAGGGCCGATGACCTCGATGTATTCGCCTTAGGCTGGTTGTTAAACATGTCCTCCAACCTCAGTGTACGCAGTATTGTCATCCAATCGACAAGTGCCTTGCCGTTACGCTCAGTGGAGCCTCTCCAGCAATATGTGGAGAGGTTTTCGATTCTGCCCCTTATAGATGACGTGGGCCGCATGGAGGCTGACCAAGAAAGCACCATTGAACACCTTATTCGTGTGGATCTCCGCTTCAACGATGACGTGTTTCGCTTCGAGCCATTCGTGCCACCTATTTCATCCATAGAATGTCCATCGGCAGAAACCTATGCAGAATTTCCGTGTGTCGAATATCCTCCGCGTACTAATAAGATTGCGGATCTAGTCAAAAGTCAATTCATGAGATCCAGAGATAAGCAGCTTCGCCTGCAGCCCGTTGTATGGGCTCGTCTTCTCGGGAGACTCCTGCCCTTCACTCCAGGGAGTGGGCTGCTTCCCTTATTTTGGGGCATTCCCCAGTACTATTGGCGTGCCGAGTACAAACCACCTCCCCCTTTTCCCTAAGGTTGGCATGAAGTTTCGTTCGATTTCTGGTCCGGACCACTATGCTGTAGTGCTCGAGGATGCCGTTTCCTATTATCTGTACCCAGACATCGCCAATGCCTTTTTTGATAGTTTTCGCTGCGAGGAGGATAACTTCCTCCATCCTGATCCTGCCGCCCATGAATACCCTGCTCCTCAGTACCCGCGCCTACTTTTACTGTCTAGACTAGCGAGCTCACCCTGTACCCAAAATACAGACATCAAAAAATACGGGGACGATCTTTTTAACACGGTGTTGAGCAACATTCAGACTTACTTGGGCCTTCAGCTCAGGTCCCTGATCGATACAGCTGTTCCTTTTAAACTAGACAGGAATCGGTATGCGGTGCTGAAGGTTCTATATATGCTGTTGTCTTCAGACGACTTCGGTACCACTATGATAGCAGATCGTCAGCGTGCCACACTGAAACTATTTCTGCAAGCGCTCAACTCCACAACTCCTTACCCTGGCTTTTCTTCCCTCTAACTGGTGGACTCCATCCCTGAGCCAAATTGCTGATGTGCCCCAAGACTGGACACTCTCCTCCGACAAAGACACTCCGACGTGTGTGTCAACTCATGCAACTCGACCAGCCCATTGCAGATCAGATTTTATCCCACTTTGTTTCTGAACGCCTTCTCGACTATGTAGTCAATCTTCGGGAGGATGTACTGGTTTGGAAGGCACGGTGGGTGCCCGACGTTTTGAAGGTTTTCGTTAGTGAGGCCAGGAGGTCAGACACCGTGGTGGCATACCTTTTTGAGCTGGATAATATCTTCGCCATTTGTGCCATTTTTATCATGCGGAACAACACCCGTGCCCTCCGCCTCCTTGCACAGTGTTACCCAGATCACCCGATGTGGACCGAGTGTTTACAGAAACTCGATACCATTATGGAGCACTTTGGACTGCCCTCGGGGTATAGGGAGACAGTTTTGTCTCGTGTCTCCGACTTTAGGTTGCTTTTGATGTTTAATTTCCGATCGACCATGACCTTGCTTTGTCAAAGACTGTGACGACGACCACAACAGAATATTGAGACGGAATCGGTGGGTGCTAGTAGAGTCTGAATATACTGTTTTGAACCTTGTGACAAAGAATCCTGTCAGGGTCCAACTCAACCAACAATTATCAAACGGCCCGGCTGTCTCGCTTTCGGACAATCACCTTGTGGTACCGTGAGTAAGAGTTAAGTATGTTGTGTGGAGCGGAGAGACTAGTTCTCGAGCGATTGAGTTAAGACTGCTGTCTATTGACTTTAGTCTGAGCTGGGGTTCTACCTTCCTAGCTAGAGGTCCTTATATACTGGCTACAGTACCTAAATAGGGGGTCCTGCCTGTTGCAAGTTGTCTCTGGTCTGTTAACAGTGTGTTAGCCTGCCATCCTTAGATAAGATAGTGGATGAGTTCGTGACATTACCCCCCCCTTAAGATCATTGTCCCAATGATTGTTGTTCCTCCCAATATTTGTTAATCAGCTCCTTGCAGTGTGGCAACTTGTCCTCTCTAAACCACTTGTTCTCCTCGTTAGGGCAATCCTTGTAATGGACCAGGTAGTACCAGCATCCCCATTTCTTTTGGGATTGGAGTATGGTGTTGACCTCGTCTTCTAGTACTCCTTCTACCAGTGTTTGTGGTGGTTTGGCCAGTGGTTCTTGGTTTGGAAATCCTGGGGGTATGAAGGGCATGAGCAGTACCTTGTTGAAGGTGTTGTGCACCTTCCAGGTTGGGGGTAGCTCGAGGTGGTAGGCAGCTTGTCTGACCTTTTGAATGATTTTAAAGGGGCCGACTCGTTTGTCGTTGAGTTTGGCCTTAGGTTGGTCGGTGTGGAGGTTGGTGGTTTCTAGCCATACTTGATCACCTGGTTGGTAGGTGTGCAATTTCTCATGTGGGTGATCATAGTGTTTTTTCATGGCTTGGTTTGCCTTTTCCAGGGAGGAGTGGGCATGGTCATGTGCCTTTCTCATGTCGGTGAGGAATTGTTCGGTCACTGGTCGGTATTGTTTGGGGGCTGCATTGGGTTGGACGGTGGGGTTTCTTCCATAGTTGGTGAAGAAGGGGGAGTAGCTGGTGGCCAAGTGTACATGGTTGTTGTGTTGGAACTCCATGATGGGAAGCCATCTGGACCAATTGTCCTGCTGGTAGTTAGAGAACATTCTTAGGTACTTTTCGAGTTCTTGGTTGACTCGTTTGGTCTGGCCATCTGTTTGGAGGTGGTATGTGGTGCTGGGGTTCCCTTGGATTCCTAGCCCATCGTACAGCTCCTTTAGGAACCTGGAGATGAATTGGGGTCCTTGGTCAGAGATGACCTTTTTGGGCATCCCATATTTGGCAAAGACATGGTCTCTGAGGATCATGGCCCATCCCTTGCTGCTGAGCATCTTGTTGCAGGGGACGAAGAGGGCAGCTTTGCTGAAGCAGTCCACAATGATGGCAATGGAGTCATATCCATTGGACTTGGGGAGATTGGTGATTAAGTCAACAGTGATATGTTCCCATGGTTTGGTTGGTACCTTGTTGGGGTGAAGTGGAGCCTGTCTCTTCATTGTCTTCAGTTTGGTTCTTTGGCAGGTTTCACAGCCCCTGCAGTATTCATCTATGTCCTGTTTGAGCTTGGGCCACCAGTAGTTGCACAATACTAGTTCCATCATTTTGGTGACTCCAGGGTGGCCAGCCATTGGGTGATCATGGGCAGTGGCCAAGATCTGGCCTCGTAACTCCTTCCCTCATGGTACGTATATCCTTCCATTGTACCAAATCATTCCTTCCTGCCTTTCCAGCCCTCCCCTCTCATGGGCTAGGCTGCTCCCTATCTGGGCATCCCAATTTGCTGGGTCTTGTGTGGCTTGTTGTACAGTGCCATGGATCTCTTCTTCGGTTGGCATGATCATGGCACAGAAGTGTTCTGGCTTGAGCAAGATTACTTCCTGGTTGTCATTTGTGCCCATGTCATGATCTGCCCGTCGTGATAGCAGGTCTGCCTTTCGGTTGGCAGTCCCAGGTTTGTGGTGGAGCTGGAAGTGGTAGTTGGCTAGCTCCATTACCCAGCATGCTTGTTGTCGGTTCAGCTTCTGGGGTTTTCGGAAATACTGGAGGTTCTGGTGGTCGGTCCAGATTTCTACATCATGTGCTGCCCCCATCAGGTAGTGTCACCATTCTTCTAGGGCTATCATGATGGCTCGGAGCTCCTTGTCGTAGATCTCATAGTTCCTTTCCGTCTGGGTTAGGGCTTTGGAAAGGAATGCCACTGGTCTCCAGGTGCCCTCCCTTTGTTGGCTAAGGACAGCCCCTATCACTCCTTTGCTGCTGTCTGCTTCTACCTTGAACGGCTGGTCAGGTCTGGTAGGATCAGTACCGCTCCATCCCACACCTTTTGCTTGATGGCGTTGAAAGCCTCCTCTTGTTCCCTGCCCCACCTCCACTCTACCTTCCCAGTCAGTTGCATTAATGGCCTGGCCAGCTTGGAGTAGTCTTGGATGAAGCGCCGGTAGAAGTTGGTGAAGCCTAGGAAGCTTTGTAGTTTCTGCTTCTTTTCTGGTGTGGGCCATTCCATTATTCCCGCAACCTTGACCGGGTCCATCCTCACCTCTCCTTTTCTGACCACTACCCCAAGGTACTCCATTTCTTCTACTTTGAACTCGCACTTCTCGGCTTTAAGGAACAGGTTGTTTCTTTTGAGTATCTCCATCACCTGTTGTACCAGGACCCGATGCTCCTTCTTGTCCTGGGAGTATATCAGGATGTCATCTAGGTAGATGGTTACCTTTCTGCTGTTGATCTGCTCTTTAAAGAGTTGGTTCATCATGGTCTGGAAGGTGGCAGGCGAGTTGGTGAGCCCGAAGAACATTACGAGGGGTTCATATAATCCTCAGTTGGTGCAGAAGGCTGCTTTCCATTTGTCTCCTTCCTTCATGCGGACATTGTTATATCCCCATCGGATGTCCAACTTGGTGAAGTACTTGGCTCCCTTGAGTTGGTCCATCAATTCCCCTATGAGTGGCAGGGGATACCGGTTCTTGATGGTGATCTCGTTTAGTTTTCGGTAGTCTTGTATGGGGCATAGCTGTCCATCCTTCTTTTTGACAAAGAAGAAGGGGGATGCCATTGGTGACTTGGAGGGTCATATCCTTCTGGTGGCTAGGTTCTCCTCCAGGAACTTGTCGAGCTCCTTCTGTTTGTTTGGGTTGAGCGGTGAGACGCCATAAGGCTGTTTAAGCGTGGAAAGTGCTCAATACCGGGATTTCGTAGCATTGCAAAGTCTGGCACCCCTAAAACAGGACCGATTCACCCCTCAGAGTGCGCTCTCGCTGATAGGGTGCAGGCGACTGACAAGCCAGGGCTGACGACAGGTGGAGTGCGAGACTTAGGTCCAGAATGGCACCAGAAGGGCCAAACTGGCTATGAAGTCGATGCGGTTGACACTAGACGCGGCCCGCTCCACTAAAAGATCACGGGCTGATGCGATCAGACACGAACCGGTGATCGAGGATCGACAGGCACACCAGAGCGCAGTGATATCATAAGGAAACAACGGGCTCCAGACCTTGGAGGTCGTGGCAGTGCAGGAACACTCAGGACGGCAAATGGAAAGCCCGGTACCAAGGAAAAGATAACCTAAAAGATGAAACAGGACCAGGGAACTTAAACCGCACATGGGCCCGGACTGGGGATAACAGAGGAGCATGTGGAGGGCGCGCTCTCCCGAAAACGATGCCTGGAGATAGCACATGCTGCTCAGAAACATAAGGAGCGCTCTCTGCTGGACAGGCAGTGACTCAGTAGGACTCAAATCTGAAGGCCGGAAATAAACAAGTCAGAATGACGACCATAGGGAGGCATGCCGGATGCGCTCCTTGGTGCATGGACCATTGCCTAATACGTAGAGTCGGTTTGGAATGGAGAGCGCATATAAATACAGTAGATACGGAGTAGAAGACAAGCTTTGGGCCCCCTCTGTGTAGTGTGTAAGCAAAAGTTGACACTCTCAGTCGGTTCAGTCAGTAGTTTCGAATATAGAGATTGGTTCACAGCAGTAAAAACTCTGTGTGAAGTGTGATCAATTCTAAGTTCATCTAGGGGATGTTAGGGAGGCCAGAGCGCTTGCGCTCTCGTGTGTGTAGGGTTTCGGGTGACACGTGGAGCTACAGTCGGCAGAGGTTCAAACCCTTTGGACTGATTAGCTTGCGCTCTTTTCCCCAAGTGGCAGAGGTTCAAACCCTTTGGCTTGTGGGACGGTGTTATTGTGTTTTTGGGTTTCTCTGACTCGGCACAGGTTCAAACCCTGTGGAGTTACGATCGGTTAGGAAGCTAGAGCGCATTGGTTTGAACCCAGTGGCTCTTGTGGATTGGATTTGGGAGCGTCTCTTGGAAGAGCGCATTGTGTTTGGGTTAGAATTGTGTGTTTTAAGGGCGAATTGTGTTGCGCTCTGCATCTGGGACGGTGCATTTGTGATATTGCCTTGAGGCCCAGCGACAAAGTCGCCACCTCTTGTAACAAAAGTCTTTAGACTTAGAGAAGTCTAGAAAATCGGAGAGCGCACCCGTTTAAAGCGTATTCGAGGTCCTAGAACCCGTCTTATCAATTCCACTGCTTGCTTCTATTGCATTATAATCCCCCACAAACTAAAGAGTGTGTGGTTGTTGTGTGTGGTTGCAGCATCGAGGGTTAGAGTGTGATTCAGAGTCTGTAGTCTCTGCTCGCATTTTGAGTCCATTTTGGCTGTACGCAGCAACTTGCCTCTTCAGTGGGTACACCTTGCAGTCGAGGGAGGTGTCAGTTCCTGGTATTAGCTCTATGGCATGGTCCCATGGTTTCCGGGGTGGTAGTTCGTCGAAGTCTTCTTTGGAGAACACACTGTCATAATCTCATAGTCACTCCGGTACTATTTCTTCATAGGTCTTCTTCTCCTTCTTGTTGGCTCAGGCAGCTAGATCGTTGGCCTTGGTTCCAGCCACTCGTAGGTGGATCTCCTCCTGCATGTCTATCATCAAAATCTTGTCTCCTTCTTCATACTCTTCCCATCGCTCCCTGGGGTCTTCATTGGGCTTGGGGAAGCTGCTCCCTTGGCACTGGCAGCGGGAGAAGGTGAGCTTCCCTTTTTCCCAGTCTACCTCTAGGTTGTGCCTCTTTAACCAGTCATGTCCGAGGAACATGGTCCCGGTGCCTAGGTTGGTGACAGCAAACTCCATTCTTTCCTCATGTTCCCCTATTCTCACCCTAGCTTCTATGTATTCTTCAATGTTTCCTTCTTTGTTCCTTGTTCCATCAGCATTGTATACAGGTATTGAGAAGGTTGCCTTCCTGGTGTTTAGGCCATTTTGTTGGATGTAGGCCTTGTCAATGGCGCTGTGGGTGCAGCCGCTGTCGACCAGGGCACTGGTGGTGAAGGTTTCCTTTGTGTCTGTGGTTTCTAGCTGTATGTGAACGTTGATGGCCTTGCTGTCTCTTCCTCAGATGTGTCGTGGGGCTTGATGCAAGTCGTGTAGCCAGTAGATGATGTTATTGTATCGTTCGCAGTGGAACTCCTCTGGTCCTACTATGTCTGCTACCATATTGTCGTCTACCTCGCCTCGTCATCTCGGGTGCACCCAATCCTTCAGTATGGCCACCCGCTCTGAATGGGTCTTGGCATCCCTGACCTTCTGCTGTGTCCATTCTGCTGTGAAGGGCTTTATCCATCTCCATATGATTGGCTGCCTCTGAGGTCGGGGCTCGCCAGCTACATCTGTCCAGTAGCAGTCGTCATCAAAGATTCGGATCCTGTCAGCAGAGGGTGAGCCTAGGATGCGGGTGGTATCACTCACTGTTGGATCATCTTGAAAGGGTGTGCAGGCCCCCATCACTAGTTGGGGTAGTGGTCTTGTTCTTGCTTGCTGGGATGCTTGTGACCAGTGGAGGGGGAGCATGCTCAGCTCCTGGGGTTTCTTTGGTTTCACTGTTGGCTGTGCTGTAGTCACCCTTGGTCAGGGTCACCATGGTCTTACCCACTACAGGAATTCATTGAGGGTCTATGGTACTGGGAGTTGATCCTGCGCTGGTCAAGCCTTCTGGGATGGTACTTGGTGCACTAGGGCTGCCTGGGACAGTCAATAGCAAGGGTGTCATCTCCTTGTAGGGGCCCCGCTTCGAGTGCACATCTGTCAGTGGTTCCCCCCTGGTTGTATCCGGACCCTGCGCCCTCCATGGAGGTGCGCATCTTCAGCCCTGGTCATCCTCTAGGGCGGTTGGGGTGGTGGTTGATTCAGTTTCAGTTTCGCACTTGTCAACAGTCAAGAGGGAATATTTATTACTTGTTCCTGCAGACAAATTAGTATTTAAGTGTCCAGCATGAGTGCTTACTCTGGTTCTTCCAACCAGTCCAGACGAATCTACTGGCCAGCGGCATCTTTTACCTCCTCAATCTTGGTAGTCACTGCTAACTTCTCGTCTTCTTCGCATATCTCCTTCAGGATTGTTCGTATGTCTTGTTGATTGAAGCCCCCTTTCTTGGGGCACTTCTTGGCGATATGGCCCTTCTGGCTGCAATGGAAACACTTCCCTTCGCTCCACAGCTTGTTGATGTCCATGGGTTTGCCTTGGCCCCCATAGGTCGTTCCAGTCCTGGTCTTGGTTTCTGATACTGCAGGGGTGCTGGTTGAGGTGTTGGGTCTAGGGTTCTGGGGCTTGGCTGTGGCTGTGGCTGCAGTGGGTCTTCCAGTTGTCATGGAGCATTGGAGTCAGAAGTTGAAGTCCATGCAGAGGACTCGTTCCTTCCATGCGTCGTAGGTGTCAGGGATGGCTGCATCGCTCTTGTAAATTGCATCTCGGCTGCTGGTGCGGATCGCTTTCTCGATCTGGTGTTTCATGAGGTCGGGGTTGGTTCATACCCCTGCCTCCTGTGCCAACTCTTCAAACTTCTGGAAGAAAGGTTCGCCATCTGGGTAGTGTGACTGCTGGAGCTTCTCCCATTGGGCCCACTTTGAGGAGGAGGCATGAGTCATGCATCGGATTCCTTCCAGAATCATTGGATGGTGGCCATTTTGAAGGTCTCATAGTCTGGGAAGTAGATGCGCCCATTTGTTACCAAGGTGGGTTGTTGCAGGTGCCACCAGGTCAGGGCCTCCTTTTTGAAGTGAGTGACGCAGAAGACCACCTTGTGGGGGTGGAATCGGAAGTAGTCATTGTGGATCTTGAAGTACAGTTCACACTGGTTGAAGAAGTGCTGTACGTCTGTGGTTTCTCCCTTGAAGGGGTCTGGCTCCTTGGCGAGCTTAGGTTTGAGGGTGTCCCAGGGCCCGGTGCCTCCTGCTGGTAGGTTCCATGCACCAGGTGGGGGTGGTGGTGGATTGGTCAGGTCTGGGAACCATGGCAGTGGGTACCCGGGTGTGGGCTGTCCACCTGGTCCTGGTGCTGGCAGTGGTGCTGCTCTGCCTCCGCCTCCTCTGTGGGGTCCTCCTCCGCTGCCTCTGCCTCCTCCTTGTGGTGCAGGGCTGGCTCCTCCTGCAGGTATTATGATGGCTGGGCCTGCATCAGCCCCTGCAAAGGGCTTGGCATACAGGGGGCCCAGACTCAGTGGCGATATCTGGCTAGCCCCTTCAGGGGGTGTCGGAGGTGGTCACCATGGGCTTTCCATGTGTTGTTCTGGGTCTGTCCAGGGTGGTGGTACCTCCATGGGGTCGCCTGGGTGCTGGCTGTTCCACCAGTTCATTGCTCTGTTCCTGGAGTCTACTTCTAGGATCCAGTCGGCATATTCCAACTGTCCCTGCTTCTTCACAGCTAGGTATCGGCTACCAGAGTTCCCTGCCTTCCAGGAGAACTCTTCTATCATTCTTTCAGCCATTTCGGCCTGTAACTCTTCAAACATGTACCCCTCTCCTACTTCTACTTCTGGGGTGGGTTCCCTTGGGCTATGATAGGAACTCCCTGAAGCTTCTGACCCTAGGCTCGATTCAGTCTCTCCACTCCTGGTAGTACCCACTCGGTCGTCTTGGGAAGCCAAGGGTTCTGTCAAGGCATGGTAAGGGTCCATAGATACAGGAAGTTTTGGAGGTAGTGGTGCTGATGAAGGAAGAGGTGGCCAGGGAAGCGGTGGTGGTGGTGGGTTCGTGGGTGGTGTCGCTGATGCTGGGGGTTGGCCATATGAATGAGGGGTCTGGGCTCTGGATGTGCACCCAATTTTCTCTGGAGCTCACACAGGAATGGCTGGTGCTTTCCCCTTGGATACTGATATTTCCAGTTTGGGAGGACTGGGTGTAGAAGATGGCGCTCGAAAGCGACTCCTGGGCTTCCCTATCCCAAGAGTGCTCGAGACATAAGAGGCGATGGTCTGCTTGGACTTGGTAGAAGAAGGGGGGTGGGATTGGGTTAGTGGGGTGCCTGGTTGTGCTTTGGATGCGCTGTTCTTGTCTCCTGAGCCTCTTCTTGTACTCATATTCGATGACAAAGAAGAGGATGAGGGAGAGCGGTATGAGGATGAGGAGGAAAAGAAATGTGTTGTTGCTGGTGGTCATGGATAGAGTTGGTTGCCCGACCCTGAAGTGAATAGTGTGTTTATGTAGTGAGAGAGCAGGTAAAAGCTTGGACTAAGTGTCAGGGTCCAACTCAACCAACAATTATCAAACAGCCTGGCTGTCTCACTTTCGGACAATCACCTTGTGGTACCATGAGTAAGAGTTAAGTATGTTGTGTGGAGTGAAGAGACTTGTTCTCGAGCGATTGAGTTAAGACTTTGTCTATTGACTTTAGTCCGAGCTGGGGTCTACCTACTTGGCTAGAGGTCTTTATATACTAATGGTGATGAGGTGGTCAGATGGTTTAGTGATCTCCGAACATAAACTGGTGAATAGTTGTCGGATACTTCTGGAATATCGCAGTGCGAAGAACCAAAATGGAAATAGCAGTGTCTCAGCTTTGTGTCGGTATTACAGAACAACTAGTTTTGTTCGTAAGCCACTCCTTGGGTGTGTTGTTTGTTTGTGTGCAAGCTTTCTGAGTACCTCCATACTCATGTCAATTCCACCGACAAAACACTGTACGTATTCGGTACTGGACGAATCAGGCTGTCCTACGTTGACTGGCTTGTTGTCTTTGGGGGGGGGACTTCTCTCTAGTCTCGTGAGAAGTTACTACAGATTCCGATGCTCTGAGTCGCCTTGGGTCTCTGTTATCTGGTCTGGTGTGTGTCATAAAACTGGGAAACTGGATGGGAAAGAAACTGGGATGTGTAAAATGTCTGGTGGTATTATGTCGGTATTAAATGAGCTCCTAATTGTCTCGGTATGGGTCTGTGTCGATGTTTCTGTAGCTATGGCAGTGCAATAGTGGGTCTTGTCTTTATTTCTGGTCTCCTCAGCTTTATCTGTGACGATTCTGTTTGTCCTACTTCCTATAAACTGTCAATCTCTGTCAAACTATACTTTGTTTCCTTTGTCCGGTTCTATCTCTTGTCAAATAAATTCCTATAACTGGTCAATACTATTTCCTGTGAAGCTCACAATAGAGCTGCCCTATATCTGTCAATCTGTCAATACTAAATCTGTTCAAAACCTATCCTTGCAACGCTCACAATAGAGCTGCCCTACAACTATCCAATACTATTCATCTGCTCTGGATGCCCAAATGGGTTTGCTAATGTCTTGTGAAAATGAAAACTGTTAAAACTAATCCAATCTTGTGAAATTGAAACTAATTCTTTCCTATAAAACTAAAAGAGGTGAGTACTGCATGGTTATCACTTACTAACACTGAGCAAATGCCAGTAACGAAGTAAAGCAATGATGAGAGTCAAGGTTTTAGGTCGATGGATGATGGTGAAGTGTCTCAGCTTTAACTACGTCAAGCTCAGCTTTGTGGCAAACAAAATCGCTATTAAACATGTACTATCGGTATTGTTGAAGCTGGGTGAGTTACTGAGGTAAAACGAGTTGATGTGTGTACATGGGGGAACAGAATAGAGAGAGTAACTAACTGTACAGTATGAAATTACTGTGTTTATATAGTAAGATATAAATAAATGGTGTCCTTGTGGTATATCTAGAAGGCTATGTGTTAACATATGTGTCTCTGACCTTCTGACTATACAGCAGGTCTTGTGCATTGTCTTATTCATGTCTGCGCCTTTGATTTTCATAGTTCCGGCATTAGACTATGCCTTATTCATAGTGTCGGAGTTGAGAATACTCGTCAAAATGACTGAGTACCACCAAAGTATCATGTGCATCGACGTCTTGTGGTTATACAGCAATAACCAATTAATTCCGAAGTCACCAAAGGGTGTTCATGCTGTGGAAATCGTCAAATTGCTGTGATGAAGCCCCTATGATCACTGGATCAATGTCAAGAAGCTCTGCTCTTGTGGCTGCACCTGTGCACTTTGATGCAGCAATGCCAGAGATGTCGGCAATGCGCTGACATGCCAAGTGGCTGTCTACCCATGAAATTGCGAACATAATAGGCAATTAAAACAATGCAAGGGTCCATGTGAACCAAATAAACACCTAAGGGTGTGCTCTTGTGTATAGAGTGTAAGCAGTTACAGTGCTAAGGGTGACAGCAGGTGGAGCGCAAGGCTCAGGTCTTAACAAGACACCAGATGGGTTTTGTTGGCCATGGAGGCAATGTGCTTGACACTAGCAATGCTCTACTCAAAGAAATGGGTGTTTATGATGCAATCAGAGGGGAGACATTGATCAGGGATCAACAGGCACAGGAGAGCGCAATGATATCATAGGAGAATGGCCCACACTCTAGACCTAGGGCACAGTGGCTGTACAGGAAGATTAAAACCACATGTGCCCTCGGACCGGTGATGACAGGGAAGCACATGGAAGGTGCACTCTCCCGAAAACGATGCTCGGAAATAGCACATGCTGCTCAGAAATATAAAAAGGACTCTCTGCTAAACAGGCAGTGACTCAGTCAGACTCAAATCCGATAGCTGGACCGAAATGAGTCAGAATAATGCTGGACAGAGGTGTTTCGGACATGCAGGAATAGCACTCAATGGTGCATGGACCTTTACCCAATATGTAGATCCAATTGGTAATGGAGAGTGCATATAAATACGGTAGATGCACAGTAGTATAGCATGTTCCCAGCTGGCGCCCACTGTGTAGTGTGTAAGCAAAAGTTGACACTCTCAGCTAGGTGCAGGGGGAGACTTCGAATATAGAGATTGGTTCACAGCAGTAAAAGCTCTGTGTGAAGTGTGATCAACTCTAAGTTCATCTAGGGGATGTCAGGGAGGCCAGAGCGCTTGCGCTCTCATGTGTGAAGGGTTTCAGGTGACATGTGAAGCTACAGTCAGCAGAGGTTCAAACCCTTTGGGCTGATTAGCTTGCACTCTTTTCCCCAAGTGGCAGAGATTCAAACCCTTTGGCTTGTGGGACAGTGTTATTGTGTTTTTGGGTTTCTCTGACTTGGCACAGGTTCAAATCCTGTGGAGTTACGATTGGTTAGGAAGCTAGAGCACATTGGTTCGAACCCAGTGGCTCTTGTGGATTGTATTTGGGAGCGTCTGTTGGAAGAGTGCATTGTGTTTGGGTTAGATTTGTGTGTTTTAAGGGTGAATTGTGTTGCGCTCTGCATCTGGGATGGTGCATTTGTGATATTGCCTTGAGGCCCAGCGACAAAGTCGCCACCTCTTGTAACAAAAGTCTAGAAAATTGGAGAGCACACCCATCTAAAGCATATTTGAGGTCCTAGAACCCGTCTTATCAATTCCACTGCTTGCTTCTATTGCATTATAATCCCCCACAAACTAAAGAGTGTGTGGTTGTTGTGTGTGGTTGTAGCATTGAGGGTTAGAGTGTGATTCAGAGTCTGTAGTCTCTGCTCGCATTTCGAGTCCATTTTGGCTGCATGCAGCAACTTGCCTCTTCAGTGCTCTAGGTCCTATTGCGGTAATGGCGGTGCTAAATCCACAGCTCTAGGTCAAAATTGGAGTTGTCGGGGTATTGCTGAGGTATTGGCATTGGGAAAGCATCGGAAAAGCCCTATAAAGTATATATGGGCTTGTGTGGAATCATTGGTTTGCTGAAAGTCCACTAAAGGGATAAATCCGCGAAATTGGAGCGTACAGAGCCCTGAGGCTCATCAACGGTAATACCTAAATATGGGGTCCTGCCCATTGCGAGTCATCTCTGGTCTGTTAATGGTGTGTTAGCCTGCCAGCTTTAGATAAGATAATTAGTGAGTTCATGACAAGACTCAGAACAGCGACCAAGCCAATGAAATTAACAAGTCCACTATTCACTCAGCCTGCTGGCAAGTGTACAGCCAGTGCCATGTGTATTGTAAACCTTCCTTGATGATGAAGTCTTCAGTGACATGGGGCTTGAACTGCAATGACTGAATTGTAGGAAGTCTCTATTGTACCGCCGTTTATTGGATGAACAATTGGCATGTTCTTGGACATGGTCCGGAGCATTGCAACAAGTAGATGTGGCTTTGTGATGCAAGCACTCATAGATCATACCTGTTCGAAGTTGGCATGCTCAACCATTAACCTAGGATCACATACTCTGTCTCTGACATGATACGAGTTTAGGTTATTGATCATCTCCATATCCACATCCTGTGCTGCTCTATGAGCAGGCTATGAACCAGACAAGAGCAGCATTTCTCTGATAATCCATCTCACCAATATCAGTGCAGCAACACTGGGCTGTGCAGACCCATCTCGGTGATGAACCCCATCATATGCACTACTAGTGCGAAGTCAAACATGTACCATTCAAAGACAACAATTCACCAGTGCCAAAAACTTGGGTAGAGGGATGCATGTTGAGCACTGGACACCCCCTCAATGAGTACTAGCATTCAGGGGAGAATAAGACAAAAGCCAGGACAATGATGAACTTGTTTCTGAACACAGATTTGGTGGGGCTTTTCAAACCTTCCTGAGAGGAAGCATCATGCAGGACTCCTACAAGTACCCCCAATGTCCCACATACCCTGATCTAACCAACCAAACTCTCTTCATACACAAAATGCCAAACGCTGACCATTCATGGGTCTCAACCTTCCCACCCTCCGAATTGCCCTGTTACTTCACTCTCATAAGTCTGTCACAAGGAAGGGTCCACACGGATGCTCACCAATTTGACAGAGCCTATTCTTGATTGTCCTCCTTGGGCTGACTGCTGCACACATCCACTACACCACCCACCTCTCCTTCACCAACACATTCAATGCCAGCATCATTTTCTATGGTACCCACCCTTCCCAAAATTGCCAATCCAAAATTGAGCTGATCCTTCACAGACCCGATCATCATCGAGCTGCTAGTCAGCATGCTTCTCACTCTCACATGGTCCATCTACATCCAAGTCTCCCATACTCATCCGCTTGTGGTCACTGGCACCCTGCAACATGCCTGCCATCCACAATCATGTCAACATGGGCCTGATGTCCTCAGCATTGTCTTCTCTGTCATGGGCGACATGTTCAAGGAGCCCCTCCATGGCAGCTGGGACTACTGCACCAGTGTGTACACCAGCACCACCAATATGTCCACCCACAACTCCATGGCAGTGTAGCCCATGAAATCTACCCCTGCACCATTTACAATACACCATGGATATGTCATCAATGCATCAGCATCTTTGTCATGCATGTAGTTAAAGGCTTCTCCTGGGGCGATATCAGGGATGTACCCATACATCTGTCTTGTCCTGAACAGCCTTGGGCAGGATTTGGGTGTCACATGCTTTGCCCTGGCACTGAAAAAAGGTGAGCAGGGCTGTCGAGAACTGACCGAGGGCTTACCAAAAGATAGATGCATAGGTCATCCTTGTGACAGTCACCTATGACATCTCACATCTAAACCCAAATCAAGCCGACTCTCCCCAGGTCACCATAGCTCTCACTGTCAAAGTGCTTGTATATATTGTGCAAGAGGTTTGAGGACAGGTGCTAGAGCAAAACAAGAGGCTGTGAGCCCATGTCAAGGTGGGAGGTGAGGAGGGATGGAGTCAGGTCACAGGTCCCAGTTTGTGTATGACAGAGGTGGGAGTTCAGGAGGCAGGAATGCAGCAGAGGGATTAATATCAGCTTCACCAGAATGAGCACTCAGTATGCACCAGTGCAGCCATGCCTGCACACAATACACTCTCTGTTGATGAGCCTCAGGGCTCTGTACACTCTAATTTCGCAGATTTATCCCTTTAGCGGACTTTCAGCAAACCAATGATTCCACACATGCCCATATATACTTTATAGGGCTTTTCTGACACTTTCCCAATGCCAATACCTCGGCAATACCCCAACAACTTCAATTTTGACCTAGAGCCGCAGATTTAGCACTGCCATTACCACAATAGGACCTAGAGCACATTGCCGACATCTCTGGCATTGCTGCATCAAAGTGCACAGGTGCAGCCATGCGAGCGGAGCTTCTCGACATTGATCCAGTGATCATAGGGGCTTCATCACAGCAATTTGATGATTTCCACAGCAAGAGCACTCTTTGGTGACTTCAGAATTAATTGGTTATTGCTGTATAACCACGAGACATCAATGCACATGGTACTTTGGTGGTACTCAGCCATTTCCAATGAGTATTCTCAACTCTGACACTATGAATAAGGCATAGTCTAATACCAGAACTATGAAAATCAAAGGTGCAGACACAAATAAGACAATGCACAAGACCTGCTGTATAGTCAGAAGGTCAGAAACACATATGTTAACACATAGCCTTCTAGATATACCACAAGGACACCATTTATTTATATCTTACTATATAAACACGGTAATTTCATACTGTACACTAGTTACTCTCTCTATTCCATTCCCCCATGTACACACATCGACTTGTTTACCTCAGTAACTCACTGAACTTCAACAATACCAATAGTACATGTTTAATAGCGATTTTGTTTGCCACAAAGCTGAGCTTGACATAGTTAAAGCCGAGATGCTTCACAACCATCCATCAACTTAAAACCTTGACTCTCATCATTGTTTTACTTGATTACTGGCATTTGCTCAGTGTTAGTAAGTGATAACTGTGCAGTACTCACCTCTTTTAGTTTTATAGGAAAGAATTAGCTTCAATTTCACAAGATCAGATTAGTTTTAACAGTTTTCATTTTCACAAGACATTAGCAAACCCATTTGGGTGTCAAGAGCAGACAAATAGTATTGGATAGTTGTAGGGCAGCTCTATTGTGAGCATTGCAAGGATAGGTTTTGAACAGATTTAGCATTGACAAATTGACAGATATAGGGCAGCTCTATTGTGAGTTTTGCAGGAAATAGTATTGACCAGTTATAGGAATTGATTTGACAAGAGATAGGACCAGACAAAGGAAACAAAGTATAGTTTTGACAAAGATTAACAGTTTATAGGGATTAGGATGGACAGAATCGTCACAGATAAAGCCAAGACATAACCAGATAAAGCCGAGGAACCCAGAAATAAAGACAAGACCCACTATTGCACCACTATAGCCACAGAAACATCAACACAGACCCATACTGAGATGATTAGGAGCTCATTTAATACTTACATAATACTGACAGATGTTTTACACATCCCAGTTTCCTTCCCATCCAGTTTCCCAGTTTTGCGACACACACCAGACCAGATAACAGAGACCAAAGGCAACTCAGAGCATCAGAATCTGTAGTAACTTCTCATGAGACTAGAGAGAAGTCTCCCCAAAGATGACAAGCCAGTCAACATAGGACAGCCTGATTCGTCCAGTATCAAATACGTATAGTGTTTTGCTGGTGGAATCGACATGAGTACAGAGGTACTCAGAAAGCTCACACACAAACATACAACACACCCAAGGAGTGACTTACAAACAAAACTAGTTGTTCTGCAATAATGACACAAAGCTGAGACACCACTATTTCCATTTTGGTTCTTTGCACAGCAATATTCCAGAAGTATCCGACAACTATTTACCAATTTATGTTCAGAGATCACTAAACCATCTGATCACCTCATCACTGTCCCCCAGCACAATGATGCCTCATCCTCCTCAACAAAGAACCCAGGCATGGATGTCCCCATGTGCGTGTCCAGGCACCCTCTGTCCAATGCAGCCCCTGCTGATGTGCCTGACATGAGGTCATAGGAGTACCATGTGAGTTTCTGGTTTGGGGTTTGCCATGCTTTTTGGGTCATGTCAGAAGGGAGGGAAGGACAGAGGAGGGGAGATGCACCTCCATTTCAGCCAGAGCTGTGCAGAGCTTTGTGGATGTGCACAACAGTTGAGCTCTGGCAAGATAGTGAACATCTGCATGGTCTCCCTTGCTACAGACTTGCCAGGGTGAAGTACAGTGCAATCCTGGGGGCAGGTAAGTCAAGACAGTGTGCATGGTCATCCACCCACATGCTGTGTGGTGTCAAGGGGCTGCACTGACTGCTGCTGTAGACATTTAGCATCGCTCACTCATTGACTGAGGCTTTGTCACTCACCCTGTCCCTCCACTCTGCATGCTTCCCTCAGTCATCCCTGCAGCTGTCTCTGAGGCTCTCCACTCCCCCCCATACTCTGTCACCTTATCCTGCACATATCTGTTGCTCCCTTCCAATGTCAACATCTGCAATGTCCAAGACCATCCTGTTCCTCACACAAGTATCTCTGCAGCTTATATCAATGAATAAACATACTACCAATACAAGGCAATCCTTGTACTTGTAGCTGGTTGAGCTGCCAAAAAAATCTTCATGATATGTCTGGCAGTGATGAGACCCACTGGCCAAAATAAAGGCCAGATATCATTCATTTCACACTGAAGTCCCTCCCCTTCTACAGCTCCAGACAATCAAAGTCAACCAATTTGATTCCAGGGCAATGTGATTTTTTTAGTGAAATCTGAGGCCAGATTCAGATTCCCAGACCTCAAATAGGCTTAAAAAACACCTTCCAAAATTTTTCCATGACATTTTGGGTGTGGCCAAAATTTTGGGCCTTTTGATTGATATTGTGTGTACCCTTCTGGGGCGTTACAGACAACATTAGGCCCCCAACACTTCAGATATAGGAAAGGTAGTGTCTAGGACTCTGGGCCACTATGTGTAGCATAGAGAGAGTATATGCATGAAGCCAACATGAAGTAGTCAACACCTGCGGGGAGACATGAGGACAGTGGGAGCATAGGAAAATTGACCAATCAGACTTATCTAAACTTCCATTTTAAACTGAAAGTCTGGTAAAATTATATGCCATACCCAAGAAGGAAGGTGGCATCCCAAAATGGAAGGTTTTGCTAGCTCAATCTATCAATCCAATCATTTTTTTTGTGCTGTAACAGCTTGTTAGATTGCCTTAATTTTCTGTGAACAGATAGTGTTAGGAATATACATCCACACCCTGACCTAATGACATCATTAAAGTCTTCAAATGCTGAAACAAGTATTAGAATTTTCTTCCATCTTCTACAAGGACTTGGTACATACTTTTACTTACTGGAAAACCCTGGAAACTTGTAGAAGATTCTCTCAAGGCTGTACTTTTAGGACTATTTTCATAGCTTCCCTTAGTATATAAACCCTGGTACAACTATGAAAATAACATATCTTTTCTATCAGAACTTACCTTGAGTGAACTAAGGCCCTTTAAGTTAACTATGCTTAGTGCTTGTTAACCTGGACCTTACTCAGTTACACTTAGCACTTGCTGAGGCAGTTAAGTTCCTACATAGACTACGCTTAGCGCTTGTCAGAACACTTCCCTTCTTGAATCCCTTTGTGATTCCTTACAGATTCCTTTCTGTGGTAAACAACCCAACTTAACTTGGAATACCTACCTATTCTCTTATGCACAAACAGTTAGCATATCCATAGCAGATAGCTCTCATTAAAAGGAGTCGATTGGTGTTTTTTCTGTGATTATAGCGATTTTCTTTGGGTGGCAGCCAAAATTTTGAGGAATTTTTTCTTATTTCTTATTTTAAGGAGATTTGGCTCATGGAAATCGAATCACTAGGGGGGGCCTCTTGATCTGGAACCACCACCACACTATAGAGTGGCAATGGTCTCCAGATGGACCTGCAAGGCAGCAGGCAAGACTTACTCACAAAACTAGCTCCTGGTATGCCAGATGCAATGGTGACATGCCAAGTGGCTGTCTACCCATGAAATTGTGAACATATTAGGCAATTAAAATGATGCAAGGGTCCATATGAGTCAAATAAACACCTAAGGGTGCACTCTTTGGTATAGAGTGTAAGCAGTTACATTGCTAAGGGTGACAGCAGGTGGAGCACAAGGCTAAGGTCTTAACAAGACACCAGAAGGGTCTTGTTGGCCATAGAGTCGATGTACTTGACACTAGCAGCACTCTACTCAAAGAAATGGGTGTTTATGATGCAATCAGAGGGGAGATGTTGATCAGGAATCAACAGGCACAGGAGAGCACAATGATATCATAGGAGAATGGCCTGCACTCTAGATCTATGGTACAGAGGCTGTACAGGAAAATTAAAACCACATGTGCCCTCAGACTGGTGGATGACAGGGAAGCACATGGAAGGTGCACTCTCCTGAAAACGAGGCTCAGAAAAGGGCATGTGCTACTGGGGAATATAAGGAGTACTCTCTGCTGACCAGACAGTGAGTCAATCAGACTCAAATCTGATGGCTGAAAGGGACTGAGTCAGAATGATACTAGGGGGAGGAGTTTTGGACCCACAGGGGGAGCACTCTATGGTGCATGGACCATTGCCAAATGTGTAGATTCAATTTGTAATGGAGAGCACATATAAATACAGTAGATACACAGTAGAATACAAGCTTCGGACCCCCTCTGTGCAGTGTGTAAGCAAAAGTTGACACTCTCAGTCAGTTCAGTCAGTAGTTTCAAATACAGAGTTTGGTGCACATTAGTAAAAATTCTGTGTGAAGTGTGATCAACTCTAAGTTCATCTAGGGGATGTTTGGGAGGCCAGAGCACTTGCGCTCTCATGTGTGAAGGGTTTTGGGTAACATGTGGAGCTACAGTTGGCAGAGGTTCAAACCCTGTGGAGTTATGATTGGTTAGGGAGCTAGAGTGCATTGGTTTGAACCCAGTGGCTCTTGTGGATTGTATTTGGGAGCATCTCTTGGAAGAGTGCATTGGTTTTGGGTTAGTTTTGTGTGTTTCAAGGGTGAATTGTGTTGTGCTCTGCATCTGGGATGGTGCACTTGTGATATTGCCTTGAGGCCTGGCAACAAAGTCGCCACCTCTTGTAACAAAAGTCTTTAGACTTAGAGAAGTCTAGAAAATTGGAGAGCACACCCATCTAAAGCATATTTGAGGTCCTAGAACCCGTCTTATCAATTCCACTGCTTGCTTCTATTGCATTATAATCCCCCACAAACTAAAGAGTGTGTGGTTGTTGTGTGTGGTTGTAGCATTGAGGGTTAGAGTGTGATTCAGAGTCTGTAGTCTCTGCTTGCATTTTGAGTCCATTTTGGCTGCACACAGCAACTTGCCTCTTCAACGTGCCACACATGATGACAAGCATCATGAACAAAGAAGAAGCAAAACCTCACCTGCCTCATGCACTGACACACAAAGGTACCTAGTCCCCACTGAGACACAATGACAAGCCTCCCTTTGTCCTGGATTAAACAATCAGGAACCACATCATAAAAACAGGTGGGTAAGCCAATCCCTTTGACAACAATGCCAAACCTGATGCCAGTGTCAAAGAAAGAAAGGCAAGTGACAAATTTGGAACAGAAAAAGGGGACCATCATTTTCTCCACCCTTACAAAGCCAGTATTCATACATAAGTATTTCCAGCCACGATGGATGTGCCAGCGACAATGCACATGCAAATGAAAACACAAGCAATCCAAACTCATCTCTCCAATGTCTGAAATGTTGACCCCATCTACCATCTCCCTACCATGCACCAGGAGCCAAGCAAATGTGCTTGAGCATTCCACACCAGACCCCCCAGAGTCCATCCTGAGCACTCTGTGAGAAAGTGAGACCAGCATGGCGATGAAACAAGTGCCAAAGGCTGGCCATACCATCAAGGCCTTGTCTGCCACCAAGAAGGCACAGAGCACAACCAGGTCGAAGTATTCAAAGCCAGATGCCAGGGAAGATGCCAAGCAACCACTGAAGGCCATGGCCTCTGGATATACACTCCAAGTGCTGATGTTGCCAAGCTCTCCCAGACCGCTGTCCATGTCCAATGTGAGCACACAGTTGATGCCTAAAACACCACCACTAATGTAGAGCCAGGACTCTGAACAAACCAGCCCCCCTGCCACATCCCCACCATCCACTCCCACCATAGCCCATCACCTTGTCAGACATGAGACCCCATGAGCCAGGAAAAGAAAACCTGAGGCTGATTCCGACAATGCTGACCTTACACAAGCTCATCCCACCCCAATAAGAAACTCGCTTGCTGCAGAGCACTCACCCAAGAGATACAAAGGTGAGGAATTGACTGACCAGGCAGAGGGGAACATGGATGCCAAAACAGATGTGGAAGTAGCTACAGCATCCAGATGGGTATGCATGATGCACCTCACCCTAACACTCCCTCACAAGAATCACAGTCCACACCAGACCTATGGTCTGATGATGAACTCCCTATTGCCACTGATAGGATCACCCCCAAACTGGTCAATGGTGCCACCCTAGCCAGAGATAACAATGTGACCCCACTGACAAACACAGCAGGGCCTCTCATCATCCTACAGGTGAAAGCACCTAGGAATCAGCTTACAAACCTGCCTCCAACAGCACAAATCCCAGATGACCCATTTGAATATCGCCTCCCCCTGGTACCTTTTGGCCTTGCTGATACTATGATCTCCCCAATCACATCAATGCCCCCTGGGAATACTGCACCCATGGGACATGATAATGCTCCACCCTTGGTGATGAACATACCCACCTTCGCACAGCAACTGGCTCCAATGACCTTCACCGTTCTGACATGGGATAACAACCAGAATGACACCCCACTGGTAATCCATGAGGGCTTTGCTGGCTCCTTCCTGCCACACTTGATTTATGCCCCCTATGTCTTCCACAACCAGAACTGGATGCAGCTCCAAAAGATATACAATGGGTACACACCAGGTGACATCCTTGTTGTGATATGGGGAGCAGAGTACAAAGACCTATGTGCCAAACTCCAAGACCACCTCCTCACAACTCTGTACATGTACTTTGCTCAGGATGGAGCCCTCACTCTCCAAGTTGCACCCCCATTCCCCCCCACATGTGTTGTTACCAAGACCCCTGCCTGCCCCAGAGACCAACAATTCATCAGAGACCAGATGGGCTCTCTGTTCACATTCTACATCCAAGGTCTTTCACCAGAGCAGAAGTCCCGCATCCTCGAAGAAGCAGTCATCCCCATGAACCATGAGACCTACCTCACCCTGGACCCTGCTGACTTCATCTCAGACTTTGCATTTACAATTGATGGCCTGGCAGCTCCACCCACCAAACAAGGACAACTCTCAGTTGAAGAAATTGTAAAGACCTGAATGAGGACAGCCAACTCCCTCTGGACCTTCCTACGAGACCACAGAGATGTGATCCCTGATAACATCATGGATGACCAAGTCCTGGAAGTCATCACACAATCCATAATGACACAAACCCTCTGGATAGAAGGCCAACGTGGTGAACCAGGCAGGCTGGCCTGGAATGTATGGATACCCCACCCAGCCAAAGCCCTGGTGCATCACGTTGAATGGCTCACTGAGCTCAAGGCCCTCTTCCCCATCAGCACAGCCACAGGTGTGGGAGGTGTTGCCCACATAATCCATACACCCTTCTTCTGCAAAGGGTGCAAGGGTGTGAGCCACCCTACCATACTCTGCCCTGTCAGAGAATCCCTGGGAACCCGTCTCTGCCAACCACAACATGAAACCAAGAGGCACCCATCTGACCGAGGAAAGGGTGGACAGGGATATGGAGGGAACAGAGGATGTCGTGATGGCCACTCCTAGGTACTACCCTACTTACATATGCATATCAACCCAGTAGTTTCACTGCCCCTTTAATAAAATTATGCCTTCATTATTTTGTGCACCCTATTGAATAGTGTGAACTGAGAACTACCACTAGGCCCTCCACCTTTGGGGTAGGAAGGAGCTTCCTGGCCTTGAACTAAATGGTTAAACCCCAAAAAGGGGGCCCTCACTGGGCCTCCCCCTCTCCCTATTCCTTTAACCCTATGACCAGTACAACAGACTTCAGAACCGATGATCCCCTGCTGGTGTCCATGACCACCCAAGCTGGACATGGCCAGCAACCCCCCCCTGATGGTAGGGCCTCCCCCTTGCCAGATGGGGGACCTGAGCAAGTACCTAGCATGGCAGAAATGCCATGCCTTGCTACCCTCAACCTGGGTGCAATGGGTGATTCAGTTTCACCTCCCAACTGGATGGAGGACCACAGAGTGGGCAGTGACAACTATGGAAATGAACCCAGTGCACCCACTGAACACACTCACAAATCCCAGACCTCCCAGGGGCTACACCCCTGCAAAGAGAACTCCCCCTCTGGTGCAAACAGCACTCAGTTACCAAAGACAAGCCACAGGGTGGATATCCCAAATGCTGTCAGACCCAATCCCTCCCCCCAATCCTGATCCCATGCAGCCAGAAATAAATGGACCAAAGCATGGTGGAAGATCACATCCCTTAACATGAAGGGGAGAGGGTCAAACAATGCTGAAAAGAGTAAGTGGTCAGATGTAAACTATATGATGAAGGATAAGCACATCTGTATGTTGACACTACAGGAAACCCACCTCTCAGTAGATTACACTAAGGACATACAAACCCTCTTTAATAACAGATTTCTCATAATCTCATCTGCCTGCACCGAAAATACAACTGGAAAATCAGGCATTGCAGTAGTCCTCAACAAAGACCTGGTGAAAACAAAAGAAGCATCATCAACAGAGCTCATCCTGGGTAGAGCCCTACTGGTACGAATCCCAGGATCTGCAAATACCATGCTTACCTGGCTCGCCATCTATGCACCCAACAAAGAAATGGACAACAAAGCCATGTGGGAGAACCTCTCCAAAATGTGGCTAGAATCAAAGCTTCCCAAACTTGACAGCATGAGCAGCAATTTCAACCTTGTTGAGGAACCCATAGACTGACTACCTGTCCACAGCGACAACAAACCCATGGTCCTAGCATTCCAAACTTTCTGCAAATATGCTGGCCTGTGTGATGGGTGGAGGGAAGTTAATGAAGGAACTAGGGACTTCTCTTTTACACAAATGTCAGGCTCATACTCCTGGTCTCACATAGACCAAATATATGTGTCTTCACCCCTCCTGGAAAATTGCAATGAGTGGGAAATCTGGAACCCACCTGTAGCCACAGACCACCGTGCTGTCTCAGTCAAAATCATGATCCCCAACTCCCCCTATGTAGGCAAAGGCTGCTGGAACCTCCCCTTGCACATTCTCCAAAACAGTAAGGCGGTCAAGGCAGTCAAACAAGCAGTCCTCCAGATGGCAGATGAGATGTTGCAGGCAGTACAAATCCAAACTGCAGATAACAATCCCCAGCTGGTGTATATGAAAGGTAAGAGAAATATAACGAAGATTTTATGAACACATGCCAAGAGAAGTCTCCCTGTCAAACAGGCCTTACTAGCCAAACTGCAATCGAACCTCGAAAACACCCTAGAAAACAAGAACCTCCCAGAATATGATCAACTCCAGTCCACTGTGCTACTACAAAAGAAAATCCAAGAAGTACAAGGAGAGATAAACAACAAACTGATACACATCATCTGTGGTCCACACCCATCTAGATCTTGAGACCATCAACAAGTACTGGCTGAGCCTGGGCAACATCCGCAAACCCAGAGATACAATCCAAGAGATACAACTGCCCAGGAGCAACCCCCCAATATATGTCAAGTGTTCAGATGCAATGGCAGATGCTGCACATACTTTCTACAATGATCTGCAAACCCAGGAGACCTTCCCTTACCTAAAAGCTGAAGAGACAGCAGATGCGATGAACGACATTGCCCATAATATCCAGTGCACAGTTCCTGTAAACAAACGACCTGTCCTGGAAGGACCCCTCACATATGCAGATATCCTTTCTGCCCTAAAAACCATGCAGAAGGGTAAGGCAGCTGGCCTGGATGGCCTACCATGTGAGCTATGGCTTCTGCTACATGAGAGATTCATCTGAGGAGACAATGATGTTGAATGAGCAGACATTGTAGAAGTCTTTTGTATGGTATTCAATGATATTGAGCTACACAGAGTAGTACCTGGGATGAACTTCACTAAGGGTTGGATATGCCCTCTCTATAAGAAAAAGGATAAATTTGAAATGTCCAATTATCACCCTATCACTCTTCTCAACATGGATTATAAGATCATGACAAGAGCACTCACCAACAAACTTGTAATGGTCACAAGTGACCTCATCCACATAGACCAGGCTGGCTTCATTCGTGGCAGAAGCATTTTCGACCAAATCCAACTAGCCACTGATATGATACACTTTGCTGAAGCAGAAGATCTGGATGGAGCTATAGTAGCCGTGGACCAGGAGAAAGTGTATGACAGAATCAAATATACATACCTCTGGGAAGTATTGCACCTCATGGATCTCCCTCCAGCCTTCATTGCCACAATCAAGCACCTATACACCAATGCTGAATCTATAGTCATAGTTAATGGTGAGAAGAGCCACCCCTTCTTAGTAATCTGTGGAGTACACCAAGGCAATGAAGAGGCAAGTTGCTGTGTGCAGCCAAAATGGACTCAAAATGCAAGCAGAGACTACAGACTCTGAATCACACTCTAACCCTCAATGCTACAACCACACACAACAACCACACACTCTTTAGTTTGTGGGGGATTATAATGCAATAGAAGCAAGCAGTGGAATTGATAAGACGGGTTCTAGGACCTCAAATATGCTTTAGATGGGTGTGCTCTCCAATTTTCTAGACTTCTCTAAGTCTAAAGACTTTTGTTACAAGAGGTGGCGACTTTGTTGCCAGGCCTCAAGGCAATATCACAAGTGCACCATCCCAGATGCAGAGCACAACACAATTCACCCTTGAAACACACAAAACTAACCCAAAACCAATGCACTCTTCCAAGAGATGCTCCCAAATACAATCCACAAGAGCCACTGGGTTCAAACCAATGCACTCTAGCTCCCTAACCAATCATAACTCCACAGGGTTTGAACCTCTGCCAACTGTAGCTCCACATGTTACCCAAAACCCTTCACACATGAGAGCGCAAGTGCTCTGGCCTCCCAAACATCCCCTAGATGAACTTAGAGTTGATCACACTTCACACAGAATTTTTACTAATGTGCACCAAACTCTGTATTTGAAACTACTGACTGAACTGACTGAGAGTGTCAACTTTTGCTTACACACTGCACAGAGGGGGTCCGAAGCTTGTATTCTACTGTGTATCTACTGTATTTATATGTGCTCTCCATTACAAATTGAATCTACACATTTGGCAATGGTCCATGCACCATAGAGTGCTCCCCCTGTGGGTCCAAAACTCCTCCCCCTAGTATCATTCTGACTCAGTCCCTTTCAGCCATCAGATTTGAGTCTGATTGACTCACTGTCTGGTCAGCAGAGAGTACTCCTTATATTCCCCAGTAGCACATGCCCTTTTCTGAGCCTCGTTTTCAGGAGAGTGCACCTTCCATGTGCTTCCCTGTCATCCACCAGTCTGAGGGCACATGTGGTTTTAATTTTCCTGTACAGCCTCTGTACCATAGATCTAGAGTGCAGGCCATTCTCCTATGATATCATTGTGCTCTCCTGTGCCTGTTGATTCCTGATCAACATCTCCCCTCTGATTGCATCATAAACACCCATTTCTTTGAGTAGAGTGCTGCTAGTGTCAAGTACATCGACTCTATGGCCAACAAGACCCTTCTGGTGTCTTGTTAAGACCTTAGCCTTGTGCTCCACCTGCTGTCACCCTTAGCAATGTAACTGCTTACACTCTATACCAAAGAGCACACCCTTAGGTGTTTATTTGACTCATATGGACCCTTGCATTGTTTTAATTGCCTAATATGTTCACAATTTCATGGGTAGACAGCCACTTGGTGTGTCAGCGACCCACTCTCCTGCCTTCTCTTCAACTTAGCAATTGAGCCATTAGCCCAAATGCTCCACAACTCTGAGCTGACAGGTTACCAAATACCAAATACTGCAGAACACCTGATTGCAAGCCTCTTTGCTGATGATACCATGGTATTCCTGTTGAAACTTGATAGCTGGACACAGCTACACCTCACACTTGATACCTGGTGCAAAGTGTCAGGGGCAAAATTTAACATTGAGAAAACAAAGGTCTTACCAATAGGCTCACAAGACTACCATGCCACGGTAGTGGCATCCAGAAGGCTGAACCCCACACCAGCTATCCCTGCTGACATTGACATAGTGCAAGATGGAGATGCCATCTGTGTCCTGGGAACCTTTATAGGAAATGGCATTAGTGACTCAGCACTGTGGACCCTGATTGTAGACAGAATACAAGATAGACTTACACTATGGGAAAGGACCCACCCCACTCTGGAGGGCCAACATCTTTTAATACAAATGTATGTAGGAGGCATGACACAATTCCTCACCCATGCTCAAGGTATGCCCAACCATATCCAGAAACAGCTGCAGGACATAGTCAATGATTTTGCATGGGACAATCAAGGGAGGGCACCAGTGAATAAGACAATCCAGGCTGCAGCAAAGGTGGATGGGGGCATGCAAGTCCTAGATGTCTCAATACAAAACAAAGCAATAGAGGTAATGAGACTCAAATCCTACCTCTGTTTTAATTCCCTCCAACCATGAGCAGCCTTTGTCAAAGATGCAATAATCAATAGCCATATCCAGAAAGGACCACCAAGACATGCAGCAATGGCCAATACCATCCTCCAGTCCTGGACTGTTAACCTGAAACATAATACAAAAATGCCAAGGCATATCGCCACAATGCTGAGAATTGCCTGAGAATATAATGTGCACATAGACATGCTTGTGCCATCAAAAACTGTATGTCAAGAGATCCCTATCTGGTATCACTTTGGGAGAGTCAAAACAAAGAGCCAACATTACAACTCACAGCTGTGTCTATGCCTAAAAGAGAGACATGGTGTAGAAACCTCAGGAGATGCTGAGGATGTCACCAAGCATCTGCTCTCTCACCCCCATAAAACAAAATGGCTGTGTAAATGCACAGATTGTGCTGAGGACAGAAGAGTTCAGGGCTGTGATAACCCAAACCAATGTGCACAATGAGCTAAGCTCTTACTTGGCAACCTTGAGTTGAAGTGGGACCCATGTCACCCAGACCAGGATGATGGACTGTGTCTCAGCAAGGAGGACCTTGACCAAAATCCAGCAGCCAGGGATGATAATGAGATCATCTGCTTTGACCCCAGCATAGACAATGGATGCACACTGACAGATGGAGTGCAGATCTTTGCCCCAACCTGGGACACCTGTACAAAACCTGCATGGAGAGAACATGTAGAGCAACCCCCAAATGGACCATGGACAGAACCTACCATCACATATACTGATGGGAGTGCACATGACAATGGGACAATGAATGCCTGTGCAGGAGCTGGAATATGGTTTGGGGAAGAGGATGACTGGAACACATATGTTAGACTCCCTGGGCCCTTCCAGATGAATAACTCAGCAGAGATAAGGGCAGTTCTTGAGTGAGTAGCCCTAGCAACCAGAGATGAACCCCTACACACCATATCTGATTCGAGATACGTACTGGATGGCCTCTGCTTCAACATGCAATGATGGGAGGACATGGGTTGGCTCAGGATACCAAATCAAAGCTTGTGGAAGGCAACCATTGCCCTCCTCTGCCAGAGGGGCACCCCAACCTACTTCCAATGGATCAAGGGGCACTCTGGCATTGAAGGAAATGAGGGCACTGACACCCTAGCCGAATGGGGGGCATTGGCAGGGGACGACAAGGCCATTGCGGCCAATACTGACATTGCCCACGAATTTGATGTCACTGGTGCAAGGCTGTCTGTGATGACCCAGAAGGTGGCATACCATCACATATGAGTGACAAACAAGCATATTGAAAGAGCATCTAGCCAGATTGTAGTGGGCCAAGTGCTGGCCTCAGTTGCTGAAGTCAATGGAGCAGAGCCCCATGAATCATTACTCTGGTCTGCAATCAGACACAAAGATATATCCTGGCCAATCCGCAGTTTCCTTTGGAAGACACTGCAAAACACCTTCAAGCTGGGAACTTTTTGGGAATGTTTGGGACCTATGTATGCACAGCATGGAGTATGCCCCCACTGCCAGATCCCAGAGACAATGGAACACATACTTGTTGAATGCAACATTGAGGGTAGAGCCACACTATGGTCTCTAGCAGGATGTCTGTGGGAAATGAAGGGCTTCAAGTGGACCCCACCCTCCTTTGGTGAGATCCTCAGTGCAGCCTTGATAAAAATTCAGAACCCATCAGATTCTATAGACTGGCATGCAACTAGACTGTATCGCATCCTCCTAACAGAAACTGCCCACCTAATCTGGAAAACCAGATGCCAAAGACGAATACAACGTGGTGATGCAAATCCTGAGAAATGGCACACAAAAGATGAGATCAGCAATCTGTCGGTCACTGCTTTGAACAACAGACTAACAATTGACCGCATGTTGCTATGAGCAATGCAACCCAAGACCAAGAAACGAGTCAAGGCAAAAGTCCTCTCGACTTGGAAAAACATCCTACATAATGAGGAGAGCCTACCAGAAGACTGGACTGAACACCACAAGGTTTTAGTGGGTATCATAACCAACCAAAGTAACCTGAGGAATGGTCACTGAGTCCCACACAAGCCAGGATAGTCAGCTGTGCATAATGCATTTCCCTGTGTGGAAGTCTTCTGGAGTGCCTCTACCTACTCACCCCCCCAGTGGGCTTGTCCCCTTCCCTAAGTGAGTGACCTGGGTTAACATGGTTAACTGCATATCACTATGTACATAGTACACACTCTACCAAAAAAAAAAAAATCGAATCACTAGGGCCTAATAATACTATTCCACACGTTTTTGAGTTGCCTGAAGGGGCAGCAAGAACCAGAAAAATACCCCCCCAAAATTAGTTGACTTTGATTGTCCGGAGCTGTAGGTGTTTTTCTCTTTGATATGTCTGCATTCTACTTGCACCGCTCGTGTCCGTTCTCTTCAACTCATCCTGTGCTGTCGAAGCCCACTGCGAGCATGAGTCGATGTTGTGCCCATGTATTCAACGTAGTAGGGACTCTTTGAACCCCTGGCGCTACTTCAAGAGACCCCCACCATAGACGTATTCTACCTCTCCTCAGCATAAAGCGTGAATCTATAAGTGCGTCACCCTTTTCTTATGTCTTGACATCATGTCTGATTTTCTTTTCGGCAGACTTCGTATATGGTGTATCAGAGCATCGTCCGCACGCACCTGTCCACTCTGTTCCACAAGTACGAGAGGAAAGGCCTTTTAATCATCATCATTATTATTATTTTCAAATTTTATTCAAGGTA
>JANDKJ010000029.1:0-17763 GCA_028551335.1 Armillaria sp. CMW 4456 | reverse complement strand
ACATCCGTACTCCCGCGCGCTGCTGCTTTCAAATTGGCTGTTTCTTACCTCGGCCGTTGGTCTCTCATGCCCGACCCCCCGCATACTCATGCGGACATGGCGTATTCGTCCGACAGCGGGTATATTGACGTTGGCTCGTCTCTCTATGTCATTGCGCGCACGGACCCTGTGTGGAAGCCAGCAATGGCAACGCTGACCACGGCCCTCCCGCTCCCTCCTTGGCATATGCACCCATCCGCTTCCTCTCCAAGTTTATGCTGGACAGCTACAGCAACCCAACGATCTTATCATTGCAATTAGACGCGCAATATGCTGGGGAGGGACTCGATTGGTGAATTAATTTTTTGCTTGATATCCCTCGTACTCAATGGACATTAGCTCCCGCTCCGATGTCACCCCTTGCCAATTTGTCGATGATAATAGACGCAGATACGCATCTGCCATCTCCTTCTATCCCAAATATACCGCACAAGATGAAACGAGCCTCCCGGAATCAGGATTCTCCCTACCTGAGGGCACACTTCCCGACGTCTCAGCTAGCTGCAGAGGTACGGTAGAGGCCATGATCCCCTGATCGGGCTGGGGTATGACAGAAATGACCGGCCTAGGTGAGGATAGCTTTGATCTCGATAAAGAGGTTGCTAAACTAACGGAGGGCTATCAGAAGCAGGGCGAAGATCAAGAGAGCTTCAATTTGGAGTGGCTTGGATACGAGCAAGACGACTGCTTCGTTGCCTGATGGTACCTCAGGATTGCTTTTACCACTAGCGCGACGTCCCCAGTTGTCATTGTCCCGGCGCAGATTATTTTCAACAAGACAACGAGAGAGAACTCCCTGCACGAACATCCACATCAACCTCTTCGTCGAAACACGTACTTTCTCCTGATCCGCATTAAACTTCCTCGCACGTTCCCTATACGGCCAAATTCTCACCCTTGCCGTTGTCGTCGGGTATCACACCACCTTTGTACACACCCCTTCGCTAAATGCAGGTCAATGGCGCATCCCCGTGCACACGTGGCTGCGGCCAAGCGTCGACATCCCTCGGACATCCAAGACACACTTCTACGACCGCGAATGGAGCCACGACGCGAAAGGCCAAGGCGCATGTCTGCCTCCCCCGTCCCAACCATGACTTAGTCCGCGCATGGAGAAAGCCTTCAAGGCTGCTGGGCTGCTCGATTTCGAGCGAGACCTGAACCTGAAGCGGTACACCTCGCTGAGGGACCGCCGACCGGGGAGCAGCAGATGAGGTAGCGAGACAACGACGCACGGCCGTGTGGGCGAATCATGCCCTAGGACGGGACACCCCCCGGAGCGTGAGCACCGCGCCGACGTCCGTGAGTGACGTGGAGTCGGAGCGGCTGCGAGAGAGACACGAGATGGAGACCGGTGCACTGCTCAATGCGCTCAGCGACTCGCAGCGGATCACGAATATATTGGGGGACGAGAACGCAGAGCTCAGGGAGCCCTTGGCGGACCGGGAGGCGGAGAAGGACGAGCTGGTTGCGGAGCGCCAGGAGTTGGAGGAACAGGCGAGGGAGCGGTTCGACTTGGCAGAGCGTGTGGCCGAGTTGGAGGAAGACAATGCGGCGCTGCTTTGTCGATGGCCTGAGGAGAGAGCTGGCGTTGTGGGATATGAGGGCGGCGTGTACTGACGGAGATGTGAGTTCCGTATCGCGAGCAGGGGTCAGCAGGCTCGAAACAAATCCCGAAGAAGACGTCGGCGAGGACGAGGATCTGACTAAAAGGATCAGGAAATGGGTCAGCGCTGCGTCGAGCCTGTTTCCGATCCTACCGTCGAACATGTCGATATTGATGGCTGAGGACGGAGCGGACGTTGCAGCCTCACCCTTGCTCTATCGCCATTCGCGGAAAGCATCGCAGGGAGACCGGTCAATGCTCACCATGTCCTCCGTCCCTGCGAGCCCACGCAGTCTGTTCCTCAAACTCGGAGATGAGGACCATCTAGCCGTCATGGATAATATCAGTTTTGGGGCAGACTTGTCTAGATGTTAGAATTCAAGAGTCGGGTCATCTTTGTAGGATTTGGGTGGGGACAGTTACTAGATACCCTGTTTTGTGCATTTGGCTTCATCATATATTATTCACTGTGTATTAGCATACTGACACTGCAATATATTCCCGTACCATAGGACCTGGACCGGAGAGACGGTCCCTCCACCAAACGAGTAAGTGTTCCTCTACTAAATGTTGACAGACTGCTGATTGTCTACCCATATCCCGTAGTTCCTTACATTGCGCATGAACAGGCAAAGGATCACAATAGTAGACAAACCTTCATGAAACTGAAAATTCAATATGAGGCCACCACTGATCAGTGAATCTTATGGTCAACAGTCTGGGGAGGCGGCGGCGAAGAGAATTGTACATTCAATCCTGGCGAGCGTAGTTGATGTCACGGTCGTGCCATGTGCCTCGGCGGTGCCTTCGTTTTGCCTTCATTTGGAAATTCGAAATAAGACGAACTTGAATCTCACAGCGAGATATTCCCACTACGTTGTTGGTGGGGTATATGTACGACCTTGTTTGGTAAGAAAACCGCATTTCTTATGTAGCCAAAGGATTCAGACGTACTTCGAAGATCACTAGGCCTTTAATGTTCAAGAGCCTATAATTCGACCCCGCATCTGACCCTTTCAGCGTATGTTTAATTAAATTCATGCCATTGGTAAAGACTGACTGACTCCTTAGTGCAACGACGGCTATGGCGGACACAGGTCGGAAGCCAAGGTTCTTTAACCGTACCTTCTGATGCACTATGTAGGGCACGCTCAAACATCAAAATCGGGCGCCTTCTCTCCGATTTCCTGCTAAGAGGCTCAACAATCCCAGCCATCTGGACGCGATTCCTCTCGGTTTTTGCTGTGCCATGACGAGATTGGCGCCCAAATGTCAGAAGATCGGTGTGTGAAGTGAAAGAAGGCATGTTGATGATCGTTACTCTGGGTACTCCTCGTGGTGACACTCCCTCTCCGCGACAAACCCGTGCATTAGCGTCGACAGTATAGACATAGTAGACAATAGTCGTCGTGCTCTCCTGTCATCACACACGATGTGTAAGGGCGAGTTGTAGATGCTCCTGTTTCGTACGCAACCCCGGACCAGCGTGATATCTTTAGAATGGGTTGCGGATTGTGATATCAAGATGTGTGCAAAGAGAAGCCTGTGCCCCATACATTGGCTCGGCGCCTCGTCGGATTTAGGACAGCACCATTCCTCCCACGTAACTTGCCTCCTGCTCTCACTGCCATCCTCAGCTCTAGCGTACCGCGAACAAATACAAGCACTCGAAAAATGAAACAATTCCAGAAATCCGTTTCCGAGCCTCTTAAGAATCTTCGGGGCAAGTTCAAAACTCCAGATACCAATCAGCAAAGCGCCGAAGCCAATTCGACCATTGCTGCCACATCCATCGCTTTGCGCACTCCTCTTCCCGGCACTCATCTTTCCGTCCCCTTTGTTAATATCGCTTCCGTCTCGGCTTCCGTCGCGAAAGGGGAAGCTACACCTGCATTGACTGTAGGTGAACCCGGTCCAGGTAATCGCTTCGATCTCACGTTTCGATTATTCTCTAATTCTTTAATCTTTTGTAGACCATACGACAAACGTCGGCTTCGCTACTGGCTCTCAGGCTGTCGACGTGCCAGAGAATACTCCCAAGGCCCCCGATACGACTGATTCAACTCCAGGTGGTCTTATCGCAGGCATCAGTAAGACGCATCACGCCTTATCGATGGAAATTTATTGACTCCTACATGAAGATGATAACCCTGGGAGTATCCCGCATCCCATATCGCAAATGGAGGATAGGCCTATGTCAACTTTAGGTGCTCCAGGTTCAGGTAAGAGCTCGCAATTATCCCTGGGCCATCGTTTGATTCCTCACCGTTGTTTGCAGACCATAGGACACGATCCGGCATTCCTGTTGGCTCTCAGGCTGCTAATGTACCAGAGAATACCTCCAATACCCCTGATTCAGCTCCAGATGGTCTTACAGCAGGTGCAGGTAAGACATATTGCCCATCGTCAACATACAGATATTGATTTCAACTATGTGAAGATCATAGCCCTGGAAGCCTTAGTGCCCCAGTATTACATGATATGCCCTTGACTTCTGAGTCAATGGAGCCAGACCCATTGTCCTCAGTTGGTCATCATGGTTCTACAAAGACCTCCAAAAACAATGAGCTGCTTCGAATGACTTGGCATGGCCTCCAACTGGTATTGAAGAAGGCTGAGGGATTTCTTGATGGTACCCCATTCAAACAGCCCCTTGCTGCTGTCAATGTTATTGTTGAGCTTGGAAATGTATGGTTACTTTTCATACCCTTCACTGGACTTATTAACATGTATGTTAGGCTGTTGTAGACATCAAGGATGAACTCTATCAACTTATGAAAGGAATTGATGGTCGTCTTGATATTATATCCAAAGCACTTAGCAAGACAGAAGATCATAATGATGACTTGCAAGAAATGATACAGCAATTTGCTGGGTAAGCTTTATTTACTATCTATATGTGGTCAGGCTTGAATATTGTGCAGGAAACTGATCACAGCAATTGTTGAGTTGGATGTCCTGTCAAAGAGGGGAATGTGGAAGAGAATTCTGGAGGTTGAAGAAGACAAGAAGAAGATTGATCAATGCTTCAAGCAAATTGATACAGACACCAAGAATTTCCATGTGTGTTTCTTGAATCCACTCAGCTTGTCAATGTACTGATGCTATATTTTTCAGACAGCAATTGTACTAAGATCAGACAGAAATATAAGTGATATCAAGGATATACTCAATGTAAGATTCAAAAAACTATTCTGAAAAGCAGCCTGAACTGATGTTGATAACAGCAGTTTCAACAGAAAGGCTTGCTTTGCTCTGACAATGCATTTTATAATTCTGGTCTTGAAGAAGTGACTCCTTTGGCTGCCAGATTATGTACACCTGGTACACGCATTAGTGTGCTTGAGACCATTTATCAATGGGCTAGAGATCCCAAGGCTCCTCAGGTTTTTTGGCTGACTGGCCATGCTGGTTCTGGCAAGTCAACCATTGCACACACTGTGGCAGGACACTTTGATGAAATCAATGGAGATGTGCCAAGAATTTTACGAGCTAGTTTCTTCTGTTCTCGACAGTTTGAAGATACAAGGCTGAGGAGAAATATTATTCCTACTATTGCTTATCAACTTTCTCAATGCTCTAAATCTTATGCATGTGCTCTTAATGATACATATGAGTTTGACTCAGTACGAGCAGTTACCAAGCAGATGACAGGTCTCCTTCAACTGCCATGGAGGAAATACATAAATAGTCATTCTTATGATTTTCATGATCTACCTTCATATCTCATTGTGGTTGATGCATTAGATGAGATTGATAATGGAGAAGGGTCAGCATTTCTTAAAGAATTATTAGAAACAATCTCAAAACATCATTTGCTTGGCTTGAAATTTCTTGTTACCAGTCGTCCTGATCCAAAACTAGCTGATCTCTGTAACAGCTATCCAACTTCTCATGCTGTTTGTAATCTCTATAATGTTGAAGAAATGGATGTTAGTGCAGATATCACCAAGTACTTGCAAACTGAGCTTCCTAAGCTTCAGAATGAGCCTAAGCTTCATGAACTTGTGCATCTAGCTGGAGGGCTTTTCATTTATGCAGCAACAGCTGTGAGATATATAAAACAGAATGATGATTTGGCAAAAAGTGAACAGCTTCACTTGTTGAATGAGTTAACTGGATCTACTGGGAATTCTAATTCATCAGATTCTCTTGAATTAGTGGATAAACTATATCAACAAATTCTTTCTGCAGCATTCTCATCAATTACTAAACCTGAGTTCTTTAATACTCGTTTGAAAATTTTACACACAATAATTTGTGCTAAAGAGCGTATATCAACTTCAGTTGTTGTAGCACTTTGTTTTAACTCTTCAGAGATGACAGATAAACAGGAGATAGCAGAAAAATTGGTTGAAAAACTTCATGCAGTTCTTTATATCAAAAATAATTGTATCTTTTGGTATCATGCATCATTTCCTGATTTTATTTTTACTCAATCTCGATCAAAATTCTCCATATCCAATGTTTGTTTTGATTTGTTCTGTGATGAAGCTTCTCATCATGCTTTTCTCACTTCTTGCTGTTTTGATATTATGATGTCTAAGTCAGGTCTTTGCTTTAATATTTGCAAATTGCCTTCATCATTTCTGTTTGATTCTGAAGTGCCAAATCTGAGTCAGCAGATTCAGAAAAACATTAGTGATGTTCTTAAATATGCCTGTTATCACTGGGCTCATCATTTGATTCATATCACAATAAAAACTGATGATAATATTTATCACAAATATATCAAGGAATTTCTTGATATTTATGTTCTATTTTGGATTGAAGCTATGAATCTACTTCGATTAAGCTCTCAATGTGCTTTGATACTTCAACAAACTCAAACATGGGTTTTAAAGGTAAGTATTGTATATATATTATTATATGTTACTTAATCTTGATAAATTAGTGCAAGAATACTATTACACATAATTTGGGTCAAAATCTCATTGAGGCTGCAAAGTTTTCTATGTATTTTGCTACAAGTCCAGCTGCTCTATCAACACCTCACATGTACATATCATCATTAGCAACATGGCAAAGAGATTCTAACATGAGTGCATATTGGAAGAAGCAATTCCCTTATATTCCAATATGTGAATATATTGGAGGGTTTAATAATATATCTTTGATGGAGATAAATACAAGTAGTTCTATTTCATGTATTGCCTTTTCTTCTGATGGCACTCAGATTGTTTCTGGCTCAGATGATCAATGTGTGAGAGTATGGGATGCATCTACTGGATCAGAGCTGAGAACATTGAGTGGTCATACTAGTCCAGTCACATCTGTTGCCTTTTCTCCTGATGGCACTCAGATTGTTTCTGGCTCATGATCAATCTGTGAGAGTATGGGATGCATCTACTGGATCAGAGCTGAGAACATTGAGTGGTCATACTAGTGCATCACATCTGTTGCCTTTTCTCCTGACACTCAGATTGTTTCTGGCTCAAATTCAATCTGTGAGAGTATGGGATGCCTCTACTGATCAGAGCACATCAGATTGTTTCTGTTGTCTTTTCTCCTGATGGCACTCAGATTGTTTCTGGCTCATCAATCTGTGAGAGTATGGGATGCATCTACTGGATCAGAGCTGAGAACATTGAGTGGTCATACTGATTTGGTCACATCTGTTGCCTTTTCTCCTGATGGCACTCAGATTGTTTCTGGCTCAAATGATCAATCTGTGAGAGTATGGGATGCATCTACTGGATCAGAGCTGAGAACATTGAGTGGTCATACTAGTGCAGTCACATCTGTTGCCTTTTCTCCTGATGGCACTCAGATTGTTTCTGGCTCAAATGATCAATCTGTGAGAGTATGGGATGCATCTACTGGATCAGAGCTGAGAACATTGAGTGGTCATACTCATTGGGTCACATCTGTTGCCTTTTCTCCTGATGGCACTCAGATTGTTTCTGGCTCAGATGATCAATCTGTGAGAGTATGGGATGCATCTACTGGATCAGAGCTGAGAACATTGAGTGGTCATACTAGTTCAGTCACATCTGTTGCCTTTTCTCCTGATGGCACTCAGATTGTTTCTGGCTCATTTGATCAATCTGTGAGAGTATGGGATGCATCTACTGGATCAGAGCTGAGAACATTGAGTGGTCATACTAGTGCAGTCACATCTGTTGCCTTTTCTCCTGATGGCACTCAGATTGTTTCTGGCTCAAATGATCAATCTGTGAGAGTATGGGATGCATCTACTGGATCAGAGCTGAGAACATTGAGTGGTCATACTAATTTGGTCACATCTGTTGCCTTTTCTCCTGATGGCACTCAGATTGTTTCTGGCTCACATGATCAATCTCTAAGAGTATATGATGCATTGACTGAATCTGGTATCAGACCATTTAGTCATTGTATCTGTGATAACACCCAGAATAGTTCTGTTTTGATTCATGCAAACCACAGTGTGTCAGATATCCATATCTTCTATGATTGTTCTTGGGTTATTGATAAACATAATTGGATACTGTCTTCTCATAAGCAGCATTTGATGTGGATACCTGGCAATATGAGAAATGTTCTTTATTATCCAAATAGTACTCTTGTCATTTCTTCTGCTGGTTCTGTTAAACTCTCTTTTAAAAATTGCAAGATTGGGTCTGAATGGGCAGATTGCTATACACCATTATTATCTAAAGTATGATATACATGTTATACACACATGTCTATTATATGTATTATATAGATATCACAATATGGCTTGCTTTTCAATTCTAGTTTAGCAGTATATATATTAATATATTTGTACCATTAGAGATACCATAAATGTTATTACTTTTATTGTGCTGTTCTTTTATGATAAGCAAATCTGTCAGTGGCTGGGTTCACACCTGCATGCTCAAATATGTAGTATTTATCACAGAGTCAAAGGTAAGCCAGATCTTAATTTTCTATGTTAATTTATTTATAACTGTTAGTGAATAGTACAGGTCTCCTGCAGATATTAACTGTCAGACCTGTACTTATACCCTTAAGTCTACAGATGCATGTACTCAGTGATATGCTGGGTATCAGGCTACTCATAAATTTTGCAAAAATTATGCATTTTTATTTATTTATAGAGTGTGTACAATGTATCATCATAAGTTGCAATTAACTAGGTTAATCCATCTCATCCACTAGGTTTGGGGGCTTGCCTCTGGTGAGGGATATGTCCATATTGAGTATACCAAAACTATCTAAACTGGAGAATCTACATGAGGAAATGCCTTTATGCATGACACTTGAGTCAGTGTGGGACTCTATACTGACCTCTCGGTCTCTGCTGGGTGGCTATAATACCCACTAAAACCCTGCCCTGGTTCATTCAGTCCTCTGGTAGTCCACTCTCACCTTGTAATGTGCCTTTCCATGTCTGTAGCACTTTCTTCTTTGATAGGACTTTCATGCCATATTCTCTTTTATTTGTGAGTAATTTATCACTCAGTAACTGCTTATTCATGGCATCAATCCATCGGTTTTGGACTTCTGTCTCAGAATGCCAGCTGGAGGGGTTATCATCATCTCTTTGTATTTGACACTGACAGTGTATCTTCCAGATAAGGTGGGCTGTCTCAGTCATCAGGATTCTGTAGAACCTGGTAGCATGTACATCTGTCTGGTCTTTGTGGTCCTTAATCTTTACCAGAGTCAATCCAAGTATTAGTCCATATGTTGGTTGTATCCAGGTCTGACCACGCATTGTCCATATCTCCTCTGCCAGAGTCCATAGGCTATGCTACCTAGTTATTGTATATTCCAACAATATGTGTTCCATTGATTCCACTGCTTTACTGTGAGGGCACTCCTCTCTCATCCCATATTGGGGTGCTAATTGTTCCCAGAAGGTGTCTATCTTGTATGCATTCTGCAGGGCTTTCCACAGAAAGCCACAGATTGGCCAGGAAATGTCTCGATGTCATATTGATAACCAAAGGCTTGCATATGGGGGTTCAGTCCCATTTATTTCTGCTATTGAAGCTAGCATTTGTTGGACTAGGTGTATGCAGGAGGTCCTCTCTCTAATAGGTCTGGCTGCTCATATATGTTCATATGCCTGTCTTTGTGTTATTGTTGACACCCTTGCACCATCCACATCAAACTCATGGGGGATGTCAATGTTTGCATGGGATGCTGCCTCTTCACTCAGTAGAGCTCCTTCTTCTGCCAGGGCATCTGCACCATCATTTCCCTCTGTCCCACTATGGCCCTTTGTCCACTTGAATTGTACTGGCATCCCCCACTGTTGCAGGGCCACTATGACTGCCTTCCATATTGATTTGTTTGGCACTCCTAACCATCCATTATCTTCCTATTGTTTCATATGGAAACATAGTCCCTCTATAACATATTTTGAATCTGATATAATCAGAATAGTTTCTTGCCTGACTGTGATGGTTACTTGTTCAAGAACAGCATGGATCTCTGCTGCATTGTTTGTTTGATATGTTCCTGGTAGTCTTACCCTTGTGTTTCTTTCATCATCCATTCTGAACTATACCCTAGCACCTGCTCATGCAGCCAACATTCTGTTGTTGTGAATGAGGACTTCCTGTTGCTCCATAGGAAGGCCTCATTCTGCAAGTTCTTTTGGTAGAGGTGGTGGTATGAGTCAAAGGTGGATTGCTGATGTAATCTACTACAAAACTCAGACTAAATACTATCTGAAACTACTAAATCTGGCTAATAACTCCTAAAGCTACTAAAATGAAGGAATACAAGCTCAGAACAGGTTGTATCCCATCACCATTGTCATATGCACTTCCATCTGTGTATGCAGTGGACACTAAATTCTGGCCCATTTGGTCATTCTCAGTAGGGCAGTGTCTAATTGCAGGTGTTGGGCACATGTCTCTACCAGATGTAAAGATCCAGACTGCATTTTTCAGTGGGTTGCTCTTGTCAATGTCTGGATCAAAAATCATGACCTTATTGTTGTCTCTTGCCTCTAAGTTTGCTTCTTTTTCCTCAGGTGTCAGTGTTAATCCATCGATTGGTCAGGTCAGCAAGAGTCCCACTTATGCATCAATCCATCAAGCAGGATTTGTGCTCTTTGAGCACAGCAATTAGGGTTGTCACAACCTTTCGCTGTCCTGTCCTGTGAGAAGGGTGTGCACTTACAGGTTTTTCTTTTCTTGTGTTCCCTCTAGGTTAGTCTGTATGCAACATCTTCAGCATCTCCAGCTGTCTTGACCAAGTGATTCTCAGCAAGGCACTTGTATTCCTTCGATTGAAGTCTTTTTTGGATGCCTTTTCTCCTACCTACATGGTGCTAAATAGAGATCTGTTGCCACACCTTTTTAGATGGTGTTAGCATGTCTATGTGTACATTGAATTCTTCTGCCACATGTAACATGTTGGCAATATTTTTTGGGAGCAAGGTATTGTGATAGAGGCTTACATTCCAGATTTGTAGGATTGTATTTGCTATTGCTGCTTCTCTGGGGTTTCCTCCCCATATACATCCATTTATTATGGCATCTTTGATGAATGCAGACTTGGGGTGACTGTCATCCAGACAGAGGTATGTCTTAAGCTTCATGACTTTGATTGCTTGGTTTCTGATGGCAATATCCAGGACTTGCATCCCTCCATCTCGTATTGGTGCTGCAAGTAGTGTCTTGTTTACCAGGACCTTGCCCTCATTATCCCATGCAAAATCCTTTATCATAGTTTGAAGTTGGGAAAGTATCTGTTTGGGCATCCCTTGGACTCTTGTCAAGAATTGGGTTAGCCCATCTGCATACATTCAGATGAGGAGATGTCATTCTTCAATTGTTAGGTGCATTGTCTCCCAGTCTTGCAGTTTGCTCTATAGCCTATCCAAGATTAATGTCTAAGAGGCTGCTTCATCTACATGGTTGCCAACATATGCACCAAGGATGGGAACTGCCTCTCCATCTTGTGCAATAGTGATATTTCTGGGTATCTCATCGACTCCTGGGTTGAATTGTCTTGTCATTACTAGTTGGTTCTGATATGTTGGTTCACTCAGTGGTATTATTGTTGTCTTTTCCACATTAAACTTTGCCCCAGATGCCTTGCACCACATGTCTAGAATGTTCCACAGTGTCCTCCATTCATCATCCTTTGATAGGTACACAGTTGTGTCATCTGTGAAGAGCATTGCAATCAGTCTCTCATTCACATTTGGTATCAAGTATCCTTTCAGGGGTGAGTCCCTCAGCATTTGAGCTAAAGGTTCTATTGCTAAATTGAAGAGCAGGCATGAGAGTGGGTCCCCTTGGCATACCCCTCTAGTTACACAAAATGGGGAGCTCCTTTCTCCATTTATGATTACCACTGATTCTGCTCCATCATACAGGTGTTGCACTTTCATAATGAATGAGGATGGGATTCCCATCCTTGACAGGGTTTGCCATAGGTATGTGTACCATATCTTGTCATATGCCTTCTCCTCATCTAAGGCCACAATTGTTCCGTCTAGCTCATTTCTGTCCACATATTGAACCATATCATTTGCAAGATCAATCTGGTCAAAGATACTCCATCCCTTTACAAATCCCACTTGGTCAGGGTGAATAAGATCATTAACAACCCTTGCTAATCTAATGGCTAGGGCCTTTGTTAAAATTTTGTAGTCTGTGTTTAGCAGTGTTATCAGTTGGTAGTTTGTAATCTCTCTTTTGTCTTTCTTTTTAAAGAGGGGACAGACCCAACCCTTGTTGAAATCAGAACCAGGAGTCATGCCATATAGCTCAATGTCATTGAAAACCAGGCAAAGAATCTCTATTATGTCTGCTCATTCCTCCCCATCTATGCTCTGTTCCATCCTATCATGCAGCAGGAGCCACAGTTCATATGGGATGCCATCAAGCCCAGATGCCTTACCTTTTGCAGCTGTCTTCAGTGCTTCTAGGATTTCATTGTACATCAGCAGTTTGCCCAGTTCTGTCTTATCCTGTTCATTTGGCAAGCAGCATGTCCCAGCTAGGACCTGTTCTGTCACTTCTATCCTTTCTTGCTCAGAGATATTTGGAAACACTTTTTGGTTCTGTAGTTGATTATAGAAGTTCCTGGCTGTCTCAGCCATTTTGTCTGATCTCTGTGTGTACTCTGGCAGGTTGCTAATCAACACTTGGAGCTCAAGGATGGTATCCCTTGGTTTCTTTGGGTTACCAATGCCCAGCCAGTATTTCCCAATTGTTTCCATTTCAATCTTGGCTTTCACCATGTTCATCATTCATCTAGTCTCATTAATTTCCCTCTGCAAGTTTTGGATCTTCTCTTGAAGCAAGGCTGCCATCAGAAGTTTGTCTTCCTCATTGAGTGACTTGTTCAACAGTGTCATATCCACCACTTTTTGTAGCTTGCCAATCTTGGCTTGTTTTGTTGGTATGGCTCACTTTGCATGGTTACAGAGCACTTTCACAATCTTTTGTTTACCTGCCAGGTAAATTGTCTGTGGGTTGTCTAGGTCACTTCATTGTTGGTAGTTTATTTGGATGGCTATTTTCATTTCTCAGAGTATTTCCTTGACAGCTTTGATGGCTTTGGTGTTCTCAAGCAGATGTGGGGGCACTTCCTATCCACCTTTTCTTAGATAAGGGGCATCTGCATGTGATATTCTTACTGATACTGACTTGTGGTCTGTTATTACAGAGGGGGTCCAGATGGCCCATTCACCACAGTCTGGCAGAAGTGCTGTTGACACATATATGTGGTCTATTCTTGATCTCAAGTATTTGCCAGACATCTGTATAAATGTAAAATCTCTTACATTCTCATGTGTTTCTCTCCAGCCATCTCTCATGTTGAATTTGTTTCAGAAAGTTCAAAAGGCATCCACTGCAGCTGGGGCATCTTCATGAACAGGGATGCAATCTATTGAGTCTTCAACTAAGTTGAAATCTCTGCTCATACCATTTATAGGTGGAAGCTTCCTGTCCTTCCACATTTTGATTAGCAAATCCCACATTTCTTTTAGTTTTCTGTTGTTGTTTAGGGCATATATTGCAAGCCATGTGAGTGCTTTGTTGTTATGATTTCTCATGGTTATGAGTAATGCTCTGCCAGGCAATAGCTCAGTGGATATAACATTATCCATTCATACCAGGTCCTTGTTCAATACCACTGTGACACCTGACTTGCCAGAGGTGTGCCTATCTGGTGCTGAAAAGTGGATGCTTAGTTGATGGCCATACAGGGCCTCTATGTCATGGATGTACTCATCTGTGAGATGTGTCTACTGCAAGGTAAGCATGCTGATCTTCTTCTCCTTCATTATTTGGTTTATGTTGGACCATTTACTTTTTTCAATAGTTTGTGTCCCTCTTCCTTTCATGTTGAGGAAGGTTATCACCCACCATGCCTTCATTTGCTTTCCTTTCTTTTTTCTGGTCTTTGGTACATTGTTGGCAGCCTCTGTTTGTTTCATGTGCTGGATCATTTTCACTCTCCTTTCTGTATTTATGGGGTTTGTTTCAGTGTCTTTATCAGGTTCATGTTCTTCATGCAGTATCTGGTGTATACTTATGGGTTGGCATTCATCTATCTCATATGTTGCTATCTCTTTTCTCCAGGTCCTTCTAGTCACAGATTTGCAAAGGGGTACTTCAAGATCATGTCCAGGGTGTGCAACCTCCTCATTTAGAACCCTTTCCTGTGGGGGCTGGGCTGGATCTCCTGCAGCACCCAAAATTCCCCTGTCTGAGAGTGAGGTTCCTCTATGATCAGGGGAGGTTTGCCAGCCACATCCAGCTTGGGTGGTCACAGGTGGTGGTAGGGAGGATTCTAGCTTTGATTTGTGTTCTGTCATTGGTTGTTAGTTGTAGCTTGGCTGGTTGCCAGATGTTTGGGGGCTTTTTGGGGTTTGACCTTCTGAGTTCAGGCAATCCTTCCCACCCCAAAGGTATGGGACCCACTGTATATGCTGTTTGTAATGTCATGTTTTTAGTTTGATCATCAGTCATGAAACATAAAAGCACAGGTTCACTCATTGGAGGAGTTGATACTATGTCTCTATGCCTAGTGAAGCATACAATTAAGGATACTGGCTACTGCCCCATTCCCCAGCTCTGTAGCCACAACCACCATGGCCTCCATGGCCATGATTTGCCTGTTGTCTTCCAGTATCTCACAGCCTCTTAAGTAGGTCACCCAGTTGTTTCTTGATGGGGCATCTGGTGAAAAGGTGACTGGTTCCTTTGCATCCCTGCAGAAGAAGGGGACCTTGAGTGCTCAGGCAGTCCCTCCAAAAAATTATGCATTATTTGTGATCCAGATGCTGTATTGAGGGTTATAGTGGAGGCTTCACACTGGTAGCTTGCTACTAGATTAGTTGTTGAGTCAACTGAAGTCAAAATGGACACAGGGATGGTACCTAGATGGACAAACCCTCTACACCTTTGAATTAAGAAAGTATTCCCCATCTAAATCAGATGCACTAAGTTAAATCTAAGGGACATGGCCATGATAGTAGACAAAACGCAAAGTTAAAAACAAACATCTAGATCATTCTCTAAGTCTGCAAAACAAAAAATAACTTATGAAAAATCCCTTGCCAAAGTCAGGCCAACACCTAAGGTTATCATCTATGATCTAGACTACCTGATGGGCATTGCCCACAACTCTAGATGATAAAAATAGCTGTACTATGCATCAAGATGTCTGATGTTGACATGCCAAGTGGCTGTCTACCCATGTAATTGCAAAAGTAATAGGCAATTAAAATGATGCAAGGACCCATGTGAGTCAAATAAACACCTAAGAGTGCACTCTTGTGTATGGAGTGTAGGCAATTACCTTGCCCAGGGTGACAGCAGATGGAGTGCAACACTCAGATCTTAACAAGACACCAGATGAGTTTTGCTGGCCATGGAGTTGACATACTCAACACTAGCAGTGCCCTACTCAAAGAAATAGGTGTGTATGATGCAATCAGATGTGAGATGTTGATCAAGAATCAACAGGCACAAGAGAGTGCAATAATATCATAGGGGAATAGCATGCACTCTAGACCTATAATATAGTGGCTGTACAGGCATACAGTGCAATTGAGATTAAGCCCAATATTCAGGGAATTATAACCTAAATGATTATAATTGAGCCAGGAAAATTAAAACCACATATGCCCTCAGACCAGTGGATGACAGAGAAGCACATGGAAGGTGTGCTCTTTCAAAAATAATGTGTGGAAATAGCACATGCAGCTTGGAAATATAAAAAGTACTCTCTGTTGAACAGGCAGTGACTCAGTCAGATTAAAATCTGATGGCTGAAAGGAAACAAGTCAGAATGATGCTGTAGAGAGGGGTTTCAGATATACAGAAATAGCACTCAATGGTGCAGGGACCATTACCCAATATGTAGATTCCATTTGTAATGGTGAGCACATATAAATACAGTATGTTGAAGATGAAGCTGCCAGGCCAGATTAGGCAACTGGCATCATAGCAATCCAGTAACTTCTGGAATGTTCATGCATCATCTTTGTACTTTGAAGAAAGCAGGAGAAAGGACTCAAAGAAACATTATAATTAGATAGAAGATTCTAGACATTTTCTCAGTAGTATAAATATGTGTACAGTAGCTGCAGAACAATCTAATTCCTCACATAGAAAACCTGTAGTACATCTACATACAAGTCTCATTAGTCTACCACTGCATATCAGATATACCCTGTATTTCAACACAGTAGATATGAAGTAGTATAACAGCTTCTAGCCCTCCTCTGTGTAGTGTGTAAGCAAGAGTTGACACTCTCAGTTAGTTGAGATGGTAGTTTGAATATAGAGTCTTGTTCACAGCAGAGGTTCAAACTCTTTGGCTTGTGGGATGGTCTTTTTGGGTTTTGGGTTTCTCTGGCTTGCATAGGTTCAAACCCTGTGGAGTTATGATCAGTTAGGAAGCTAGAGTGCATTGATTTGAACCCAATGGGTCTTTTGGATTATATTTGAGAGCATCTCTTGAAAGAGCACATTGTGTTTGGGTTAGCTTTGTGTGTTTTGAGAGCAAATTGCATTGTGCTCTGCACTTTGGAAGGTGCATTTGTGATCTTTGCCTTGAGGCCCAGTGACAAAGTTGCCACCTCCTGTAGCAAAAATCTTTAGACTTAGAGAAGTCTAGAAAATTGACAAGTACATCTGTTTGAAGCATATTCAAGGTTAAAGAACTTGTTTTATCAATTCCACTGCTTGCTTATATTGCATTATAATCCCTCATGAACTAAAGAGTGTGTGGTTGTAGTATCAAGGGTAGAAGTGTAATTCAGAGTCAGTAGTCTCTGCTTGCATTTTTTGACCTTCTTGGCTGCATGCAGCAACTTGCCTCTTTACCACTTCAAGGTGTGACCTACTTGGCAATGCAGACAGGTGATACAAGTGCTCCCAAAGCACACAGACAGACAGACAGACTCATTCCAGCACAAACCAACTTTGCACTGAGCTTGCTTTTCAAACCACTCTACTAGACACTGATCTAGTGAGCTCACTACATGTCCACATGTAGGGTTATCAAACTGACTTGTGCAAACAGTGGTGACCCTTCTTCAAAAACAAACAGATAACAGAAATTGAAGTGGTAGAAACAGATGTGGCTCCAAAGCCCAGAAAACAGACAGATGAAATGGAAACCAATGAAGAGACAAGTTGCTGGGTGCAACCAAAAGGGACACAAAATGCAAGCAGAGATTACTGACTCTGAATCACACTCCAACCCTTGATGCTACAACAACACACTCTTTAGTTTGTGGGGGATTATAATGTGATAGAAGCAAGCAGTGGAATTGATAAGACAAGTTCTTAGACCTTGAATATGCTTTAAATGGATGCACTCTCCAATTTCTTAGACTTCTCTAAGTCTAAAGACTTTTACTACAGGAGGTGGTGACTTTGTCACCAGGTGTGACACTACTGTGACCAGAAGTCAGCAGTAATGGCACATGAGTCAGAAATTTGAGTTCAAAGAGAATCAGCCAAGGAAAGACCAGTTGGAAGAACATCAATTCCAAGAAGATTAACTACTGAACAATCATAGTAACTATGTTTTATACTAAAAAAGAAAAGGGTTTTCATACTAAGAATAAGTTGATAAGCTAAGTAATATCAAGTTGGAAGATTAATAGAAACTTGGGAAGTAAAATATCAAGTCAGAAGAGAAAATTGTAAGAATATAAAGGC
>JANDKJ010000028.1:0-118143 GCA_028551335.1 Armillaria sp. CMW 4456 | reverse complement strand
TGTATTATTATTTGTGCTCAACACCATAAATATACTATTTATTGAGTCCATTTGTATACACACAAGGCCTTTGACCTTCACTGAGTTGCTGACAGTTTTTACTTATAGTGTATTGCACTTTTTTTACCTTCCAGACAGTCTTTAACACCTAGTGTACATGAGCACTAGTGCTCACCAAGTGCGTGCTGGCACTCACTGAATGTGTGCTAACACTCACCCAGGAGTGCTAATGAAGCACTAATGAGGGGATCATTGGATGCTAGCACTCACTGACTGGATGCTGGTGCTCCCAAGTGAGGGCATTGTGCATTAATGAGTGCTAATGTGACTACTTTGTCACACTATCAAGCATGCTAAAAAAAGTTCATAGACCGATCATTAACCTCCCAAATGAATATTATATGACCACCACAACCTTGACCACAACCACCATGACCTTGACCATGACCACCACAACCTTGACCACAATCACCACAACCTTGACCATGACCATGACCTTGATGGTGGCAATGACCATGACAAGGCTCGATGGGGGGGGGGGAGGCCTCAATGATGGGAGGTCTGTCAATGGCATATTTTCATTTTGCAACTCTCCACTGTATCATGAATGTACAGGATTTTCATTGACACAACACTAACAACAGGCAAGAAGAAGGCTGCCAGTCACAGACCATGATGAGTTGCAGAGTGAAATACATATAGTAAGTGTGTACCATGGTCATATTCCCCTCCTTATGCTAATTGTTCTAAGGTTTTTGAATAAGTCCTTCAAATTCAATGGTCATAGACTCTATGAGGAGTTAAAATTGACTGTAAGGATGCTGACATCAGTATTTCTATTTGTCCTGAAGCTGGCCATTGACAGAGTCTCATCTGCCAAGCATGTTGCTATGTAGCCCAAGTACTTGTCATTCAGTGATCTTCAGAATTATGCCTTGAGATGAGAGATTTCCCATCGCTAAGCATATCATGTGGCAAAGCCCAAGTATTCATTTGTGCCATGGTGGAGTCAATGAGACTTGACTATATGGATTGCCATCTGGCAAGAGTCCTAGTTTTCAAATTTGAATCAATTCTGAGGAAATGATGTCACGACACTGACTTACCTGACAAATACAAGCCATTATCTCTCACCAGTGAGCCTTCTGCATTCACATTTTGTCCAATTCTACATTCAGATTAGTGGATGTACTCCCAATCAAGCAGAAATATTGCTTACTTAACTGCATTTCACCGCCCATGATGCTGGCATTTCATGTGATGATTAAGATGAAACTCCATGCATTCTGTTCTATGCTCAAGTCAGTAAATGCCTCAAATACTCGCAACTACTCACCAAAAATTCAAGTAAACACAATGCTTGTTCTTGAATCATGCAACAGAGGATAGGACAGTAGGACAACAGATGAGTCTTGCAATTAGATGGGCATGTGCAAGCATGCTCGATATGTACAAGTCCTGCCTCATGTGGTTGCTCCCTGAAATACAATAAGTCCTATCAGGGAAATATCTGGAAGGTTAGAACAGTGTCTCCTGCATGACACCTGTCCTGATGAAAACAACTAGAACTTGCCATACTTGTGTTGCTATTGACAGCTGACTAAAAATCAATATTGTCATGCAGAATATTCCTTTTTCATTGACTCACAAAAGATACCATTGATAGTCAAGAATACATGAGGTTGTCAAAGATAAATGTTTGGTCCTAGGACAGTCATTACCATTCCCAACGTCCATCATATCAGTATAAGCTTGATACCACAACACTGTGAGAAATGAAATGAGCAATTGAATACTCATACATACATAGCTGCCTACCTTGTTGTGGGATGGGGCTTCATTTGAAAATTGAGAAAAAGTGCTAGTGTAGAACGAGGAGTTTTTGGTGAGTGTCACAATCATGGTTCTGTTTAGCAGATAAAACTCATGACAACTTGTACTCAGAGGAAGGTGAGGAGGCCATGGTCTCATCTCATACTGTTCATGTTTTTATACAAATCTCAGATTGCCTTCCTTTGGTATGATGGGTCAAATTGATATTGTGACTTCGAACACGATTGATCAACCACCAATAGGCATATCCTCACCCTATCACTAGTGCTCACTCTACATCATAAGCACTTATGTATCCATTAGTGCTCACATATTCATTAGCATTGACCATAAGAGATACTCAATCTACTTTGCTCACTGATAAGGCTGCCTTCTCAATGGCAGTTAATTCCAGCTTAATCCCATGTCAACTTGTTCAAACAGATAGTTCACACATTCCAATCATTAGCGCTCACTCTGTCATATGCACTCACTCTACATCATTAGTGCCATAAGTGCTTATGTATCCATTAGCACTCACATATTCATTAGTGTTGACCATAAGAAATACTCAATCTACTTTGCTCACTGACAAGGCTGCCTTCTCAACAGCAGTTAACTCCAGCCTAATCCCATGTCAACCCATTCAAACAGATAGTTCACACATTCCAATCATTAGCACTCACCTGCAACATTAGCACTCACCTCAACATTGATGATCACATCCCACTGATCAGTAGCACTCACTTGAAAGAGCTGTCAACACTGTTTATTCGACAACTTTATGGTATTGGACTTCTATATGAACACAGGTCCTGGTCTAGAGTCTAATTTCTGTCTAATGATTCAGAATGTCCATTCCTGAGCTTGTGATGGGTATGCTTGGCTGGCTGTTCACCCTCTAGTGTGCCCTCTTTCATGTTCCTTCACTTGGTAGTCCCTTTGCATATCAGTTTCAGTGGGCCTGAGGTTTCCACCCTGACTAGCTTTCAGGGTTTTGGCCATGTAGCCTCTCAGAGGCATTCCTCCTCTTTGTGCTTTTCTTTCCTGATCTGAGTCCATTCATCCGGTTCAACCCTGTCAAAGTCTGGTCCATACTAAAGATGTTTAGTATGTATATTCTGATGGTAAGGAAAGGCAAACATACCTCTAGTTCAGATTCCGTACCTTCATGAGGCTCCTTCCATGTCTCGCAACCATGGGATTTCCATGGACACCAATTATCCTGGTGCATACCTTTGTCCAGTCCCCATTGTTGGTTGCCAGCCACACCTGCTTCCTCTGATGTATCGAACATTCTTTCCTCTAGTATGTACAGAGCTTCCCTGTCAACATCCACCAGTTCTGGCAACACTCTCCTGTCCAAACTTAGCCTGGTATAGTTGTATTGTCACTTCCAAGCCTTCTTGATAACTGTAGTTTCCAGGGTCTCACTATCAACACTGGGTCTGCAATCTTCTCCCTGTAAGAACTCGGTTCTATACCTGTATGTGATAACCAATGTGTGTGCATGGGCCATTGCAAGGTCAGTAGCCCATGTGGGGTCACTCTTTGGTTTAAAAGTTGGCACAATATGGCAAGCAAAGTAATTGTTGATTTGGGCCATGTCATCAATTGTGAGACCACCAGTGAAATATATGTCTTTCATTTGGTTATTCTTCTTCCAATATTTTAACACCAGTACTTTCTTGTCATCAATGTGGTCTGGATCATCGTTAAGCACTTTCAGAACAGTCTGATGTTGACAGAGCACCAGCTGGATCTCAGAATTATATGGGCAAGCTGACATGTCTTCTAGAATCTCCAGGGGATTTTCTTTTTCCACTATCTCATGCGCACAAACCCATTTCCCTAACTGCAAAATGACTAGTATTATTATCCCTCTAGACAGGTGACAATCCAAATATGTATGCAAATCTGTTGGCATTCCAAATGATTTTGCCACAGTGCATCAACTAGGGATGATTCAGGCACTGGGACATAACCTCCTGGGATATGTAATGCTTCTGGAGATGGCAGGTTACCTTTCCAAAATCTAACCATCCATTCTTTTGGTTGCAGTGGGACTTGTTGAATTAAACAACAAGGATAATAAAACTTGCTGTCATTGGCAAGGACCATTTTACCAGGCCTGTAAATCATGTCAATTAGTACACATTGCAGGCAATAGGTAAACCTTACCCTAGTCAGTGATGCACTGTCACTATGGTCTCATGAGAAACTGGGTCACCTGTCTCAGGAACACCTTGGCTGGATGATGAGTGAGCTTGTCAAATTGTAACAAAACATCAATAAACTCTTACATCCATCGAGATCATTGTATTGGTGAGTCATCCTGTTTCATAGCCAACAAGAGCTCTTGAATATCTAGCCAGCAGTCCATATTACAAATGTGGCACCAAAATGGCACTGCAGGATTTAGAAGTTTTCAATTGGTTTGGCAGGCCTTGTGACAGTAAACCATACATTCTGTGCATGGGATCACCTCTTGTGCAATTTCATCTCGATGTCCATCAGAATCCACACCACATCAACACAGAACATGAAGTGGTGTAGCCGGTACTGGCAAGCTGGATATGAGGGACTCTGGTATTGGTACCACTTCAGGGAAGAGTTCAGTGGTGACTATGGACATGGGAGAGTCTGGTATACCTCAGGGAAAGAGTTTGCCAGTGATTAAGTCCTCCTCTGAAGAAATGAGCTCATCCTCCTCCACAGAACTAAGCTTGTCCTCCTCAAAGTCAAAATCATCAGGGACAGCAGCAATAGCAGGGAGACATTGACTGGGAGGTGTGTGGTGTTCCATAGGAGCTTCACCTAGAACAGATATCTCCTCCACATCATCCACACTGTCATGTACACTTGAGTGAATACTGGGTGAAAATTCCCACATCTTTGGGCTAGCAGAATATGATGGAGCCCAGTGGTGGTCCTCCTGCACCATCAAGTCAAAATGGGGTAGGAGGCATTTTGGCATCTGCTCACTGCCAGCAACTTCAAAGTAGTTCTCCATGTCAACACCCAGCCACATTTGATATCTTAAACACTGGTGGTGCACAAAAGCAGACTGAGCCACCAGGCCACCTTGCAACCTGTATATAACAGCATATGTCCTATATCCAGGTGGCACTGGAGGCTGAGCTCCAGTCATGAGTTTTTTGATGCCCATACTGTTCCCAAAATCCCACTTACTGTACCTGGCATGTTGCAGGCTGTCATATGTAAAGACAACCTTGTTCTTCTTCCCTGTTGGGACAGTGCAGCATGTGATGAAATGATTGTGATTTTTGAAGATATGCACTACCATTTCATACCATGCCATCATTGGGAGGGCTTTGCTTGTGCAGGGGCTCCAAGTACCTTGGAAAGTCCCATCAGCATACCTCCCACTGGTCCTGGGGTAGATGGGTCTGGTCGGCGAGCCATGCAGGCTCAATGGTAAGAATAACCAGAATCAACATCCAAAATTTGAATGTCATGGCATGCTGTCCACATTCAGCACCTCTCCAACATGAGGCCCATTCTGCCTTCAACAGCAGGGATACAACTGTAAGACTGTGCAGCCATTGTTGGATCTTGCCACCATAACTTTGGAAATCGGCATTGGATAGATTTGAGACAACCACACACTCAGGTATGCACCTGTGAATCTGAATGTGATTGGGGCAATCAGTGATATGCTGGGTATCAGGCTACCCACAAATTTTGCGAAAATAAAGCATTATTTGCAATCTAGACACTGTATTGAGGGCTATAGTGGAGACTTCACACTGATAGTTTACTACTAGATTGGTTGTTGAGTTAACTGGAGTCAAAATGGACACAGGGACAGTACCTGGATGGGCCAACCCTCTATGCCTTTGAATCAGAAGACTATTCCCCACCTAAACAGACACACTAAGTCAAATCTAGGGGACACAGCCATGACAGTAGACCAAACATGAAGTAAAATGAACATCTACATCAGTCTCTAAGTCCTTGAAACAAAAGATAACTTATGAAAAGGACCTCTACCAAAGTCAGGACAAAACCTAAGGTTGTTGTCTATGATCTAGACTACCTGACAGCATTGCCCACAACTCTAGAAGATAAAAATAGGTGTACCAGGGATCGAGATGTTTGATGCAATCAATTCGCAATCATGGAATACAATCTCGGTACCCTTGATCAATCTAGAAGATCGGCAGTCACCTCAGCAACTTGCACACTGCTATGAGGAATGAATAAGGAAGCCATGCAGCTCTCCAAGATTGAATAACAGAGTACCTATGGACCAGTGGGGCACTCCTAGATAATAGAATAAACTGCAGGAGCTCTGAGACAATGAATAAACATCTTGGAATCATGCAATTCTTGAAAATACATAACTCATTGTTTGTAAAAATAAAGCTTGTATTGTACCATAATGATCTAGATACAAGACCCCTATACCTAGATGTAGAATACTATAAATTACCACCATCTAGATGCATAACAGCAGGAAAGCATTTCCCCTTGTTTGTGCTAGTGGCTCATAGCTACCAAGTCAAATAAAGGATTTTATAAGTGCATGTCCTCAACTGCATGAATAAGTTTTACAAAGTCAACCAAGTGAAAAACATCGATCTAGACAAAGTAGAAAAGCCTAGAGAACTTAGAATTTGAACAATTGAAGAGTCTGTGTACTTGAAGTCAGGATCTGTGTATCCTTTGTAGAAGTCTGTGTGCTTCTTTGTCTCAAGTCTGTGAACTTGTGTAGCCAGAGTCTGTGGGCTCTTTGTAGAACCAGTGTGTTCTTTGATTGTTTCAGTTTGAAAGTAAATCTAGATCAGCTTTTTAGCATCTAGACGAAGTTATCCAAGTCTAAACAACTCAAATACACCTACAAAAGTCCCTTTGCACTTATACCTCGCTATCATGATAGTGTATCTTGTGTAAACATTTACAAAGCCTTGAATAGCAGTTGCCCACAAGACAAAACCATCAAATCTAGGTTAAGAGTGCTTCTACCATACTCCACCTCAAACTTAATTGGTGATTTTGAGTGTGTGTGTGTGTTAGAGTGAGAGATAGACTCTAGATTGACGATCTAGAGTCAGGTTTCTTTTTGTGCACTACCCATCACCGAGCACATCAATGGATGCCATGGGCTCTCCGAGATTGAATAACAAGGACCTACGGACTGGTAAGGCACTCCTTTGATAATAGAATGAGTTGTAGGATTTCCAGACAATGAATAAACGCCTCGGAATCACCAATCCTTGAAAATACATGAGATCATTGTCTGTAAAATAAAGCTTGTATTGTACCATAATGATATAGATATCAAGACCCACTATACCTAGATGTAGAATAAGATAAATTATCCCCATCTAGACACTTACAGGCCAGGAAAGATTTCCCCTTGTTTGTCAATGTGGCTCATAGCTACCAAGTCAACATAAAGGCCTTTCATGTTGTGCCTCATCCTCAAAGAGTGAATAAGTTTTACAAAGTCAACCAAGTTCACATGCATCGATCTAGACGAAGTGGAATCCTAGAGAACTTAGAATTTGAACAATCGATAGTCTGTGTGCTCCCTAGAGTCTGTGTACTCTTTGCAAGTCTGTGTACTTGAAGTCAATCTGTGTATCCTTTGTAGAAGTCTGTGTGCTTCTTTGAAGTCTTGTGAACTTGTGTAGTCGGACTGCCAAGCTCTTTGGGGAACCAGTGTGTTCAGCTGATTGTTTCTTTGGTACTAGATCAGCTTTTTAGGCATAGAGGAAGTTATCCGAGTCTAAACAACTCAAATATGCCTACAAAAATCTTTGCACTTATACCTCACTGTCGCGATAGTGTCCTTGTGTAAACATTTACAAAGCCTGATGGAGAGTTGAATCCTCAAAACTATCAAATCTTGGAGAGTGCTTCTACCACTCCACCTGGTGAGACTTATTGGTGATTTTGAGTGTGTGTGTGTTAGATGAGAAATAGACTCTAGACTGATGATGGTGAGTCAGGGGGAAAAAATGCGCACTACCTGTCACCAAGCATATCAACGTCCTTCATGGGACATGCTGGCATACAGGATTATGTGTTTGGAGATGCATTCTGGGTCACACAATTTCTTGGTGCAACCATACTGAGCTTGGTCCCATTGTCATCAATTTAAAGGAGGTGATCCATGTTGTATGGCAGCACCAACTAAAAGGCAAACTGAATTAATGACACTAAGTACATGGTCACAAAATAGTCAATAACTCAAAGTACAATCATATAAGCGGTGGTGGTACTTTTCAAAGCTCACTAGACCATCCAGTCCCTGTATAATGTTGTGTATTTTCCCAACCAGATTGTATAATTTGTAGTGCATTGCTTCCTCTGCATTTGTGCTGTCAGGAGTTTGATCCCATGTCCAGGTGTTCATCCAGCATTGAGATGGAAATATCATTGATGCATGATCAGGATGCATCCACCATTTCAGCCAGACTCCAGTTTGAGGAAATTCTTTGCACATCTGCACAATGGTATCAGTGTATTCTCCAGGGTCTGTGATATGCTGCAGTCTCTCCATCAGCCTCATGAAGTCACCAGCACACTCTGGAGGCACAACAGCAGTTTGTGCCTCACTAATGGTAGAAGCAAGCAGTTATTGAAATGTTCTGACCTGAGCACCCTTTCAAGAGCATCTCTGGCAGACTTGACTAAGTCTAAAGACTTTTACTACAGGAGGTGGCAACTTTGTCGCTGGGCCTCAAAAATGCTTGCTCAAATCCAAGGCATTGTGGCTCAGTGAAATCTACCACCTACATTGGCATGTCAGTGATAATAGAGGCAATATGAAGCAATGTCATACTTCTGCAAACATTTCATCTAAGTTCTTTATTCTTTGCCTCTGTGACCTCAGTGATGGATTTCAGTACATGAAGTCAGTAGTGCTCAGCTGTGGTACCATTGGAGACTGTGAACAATCCTGGAACCCAGAAATGGAGATCCAGTGAAAAAACTGAGGTGATGATCAGGACCCAGGTGCTGATAGCCCAATAACCATGGGTGCCATTGGTGAGAATCCCATTCAGACCCTCATGCAGAGGATTGTCTAGGATGTCATGCACAAGCATGTCTCACATCCAAAGTGTTTGAATCAAAATGATTATGACCTGGTCAGTAGTTTGAATGGTCTGAACCAGTCCTGGATGTGAATGCTGCCATTGGGAGAAATGGTCTAGAAAGACATCTCCTCTTTCTACCCTGCTGTTCGATTGTATCTGGGTATGCAGTGGCTTCTGAGATGTCAGCAGCCCCTCTTCCAAAGCCATCCTGTCTCCTCGGACCTATCATTAATGCACCTGGTCCCAACTCCAGATGCTCCTCCACAAGTGCTTTGAATTCAGACTCTTCATTCCATGACATGTGCAGCACAGAGGCCAGACATGAATGAGTGTGTGGAAAGCCATTGATATATCACACACCACTGCACCACTTAACAGTTTGGGATCACACCTGGCAGGGAAAATGCTCCAGTTCAGAGCCACAACAACACTCACCCTGCAGCTGCTTATCAAGACCCTCTTTAGTTGACCGTGGATGATAGATCACTGAGCATGTGGAATCCTTGCAGAGAATGACCCCAAGGCAGAGTTTGTTGAAGTACTTGCCTCCTTCGATTGTACTTGAGAACTTTGAGCCACCTGCCATCCCGCCATTGTTATGGGTTGCCCAGTGGACTTGTAGGTTTTTGGTATCCTCATATTCCTTGTGCATGTGAGGTCTATTGCGAATTGACTGGATGGCCATCCATTCCATCCATCCTCAAGGAGTGACAGAGAGGTAAAAACCATGCCTCTATCTATGCCTCGGCATGCCACAGGTGCAGGCTGCAGTGCAAGAGGGGTGTAAACAGTCAGGGGAGCTGGATCAGAGAGATCTGGCTGTGACCAATGCACAAAATTGTGAGGGAGAGAACTTGAAGGGATGGAGTGTGGTGGATTTGGGGGTGGATTACCCTGCAGTGATTTGCATGGGCGAGTGGTGGAAGGTGGGATTCCAGAGGGTCCCATGACTGGGTTAGACAAAGCCAGTACTGAGCTATGCCCTGCAGCCTTTTCACTGTCTAATGTGTAGCCAACATGACAGCCTATTTCAAAGAAATAGACAGCAATGAGATGAAGATGAATTAGGGAGTATGTCTATGACACACCATCATGAGGGTCATAAATCTTAGGCAGTGGAGTGCCAACATGGTTCTCAGTGTGAGCCATGGGTTGAGGTGGGGCCTTACTGAGGCACTGGTCTGTTAGGGCATGCTGGTCTCTTTCAACACGTCTGTCCATTTTGATGTGTCTATCTGTTTCCCTGGGTTCTGGCATAATCCAGGAGGCAACTTTGCACTGGAAATTGTACTGAAATAAAGCTGAGCATGAGCACAATATTATGAACTATTGTCACTCACCCAAAAATCCATGGAAAATATGGAGGAAAAAAGTCAAGATGTTGACAGCTGTGGCATCATTGCCTTGCCTATTTGGGTTCAACATGATGGATATTACATATCAAGCATCGTCAATAAGTACTGGGAGATAGTCTGAACTATCAAATGATTCATAAACTCATCTGTTCTTTGAGGCTGAGCACCCATCTATAAAGTATCTACATGGTGGTATTCTCATATCCTGTACTATGAATGGATGGATAAACACCCAGCTCCCAACCACTGCCACACATTGTGTCCTCATCTGAGTCTCTGTTCCTCATCTGTTCAATCAGGTCTCGAATGCAAATCATGAATGATCGATTGTTCACAATGATATAATGATGTAGTAGCTAGCCAATCATAGCATTGACATCATGAATTCTTTATACTATATTAACATGGTATGTAATCTACAGATGATACCAGGCACTACAAGTAAAGGATCAGGGTATGAGAGTATGTATATACACAGTAGTATCTAGGTATCTAGGCATGGGGGTGGAGATGCCTTTTCAAAGCATTGTGGAGGTGCAGAGATGCTCTGTCTTCTGTGGCTACTGTCATCATTGAGGAGTGTAGAACCAACCTCTCATCAGTTATTTCATCCTCAAGAAAAGGTGCTCTAGGATTGACAACTATAACTGTCCAATCCAGGTCCAAGGTATCCTTAGTTGACCGCTGATGAGGTGATCAGATGGTTTAGTGATCTCCAAATGTAAACTGGTGAATAGTTGTTGGATACTTCTGGAATATTGCAGTGCAAAGAACCAAAATGGAAATAGTGGTATCTCAGCTTTGTGTCGGTATTACAGAACAACTAGTTTTGTTCATAAGTCACTCCTTGGGTGTGTCGTATGTTTGTGTGCAAGCTTTCTGAGTACCTCTGTACTTGTGTCGATTCCACCAGCAAAACACTATGCATATTCAGTACTGGATGAATCAGGCTGTCCTACATTGACTGGCTTGTCATCTTTGGGGGGACTTCTCTCTAGTCTCATGAGAAGTTACTACAGATTCTGACACTCTGAGTCACCTTTGGTCTCTGTTATCTGGTCTGGTGCATGTTGTAAAACTGGGAAACTGGATGGGAAGGGAACTGGGATACGTGAAATGGCTGTTGGTATTATGTCAGTATTAAATGAGCTCCTAATCATCTTGGTATGGGTCTGTGTCAATGTTTCTGTGGCTATGGCAGTGCAATAGCAGGTCTTGTCTTTATTTCTGGGTTCTTCGGCTTTATCTGGTTATGTCTCAGCTTTATCTGTGATGATTCTGTTCGTCCTAATTTCTATAAACTGTCAATCTCTGTCAAAACTATACTTTGTTTCCTTTGTCTGGTCCTATCTCTTGTCAAATCGATTCCTATAACTGGTCAATACTATTTCCTGCAAAGCTCACACTAGAGCTGCCCTAAAACTTGTCAATACTAATTTCCTGCAAAGCTCACAATAGAGCTGCCCTATATCTGTCAATCTGTCAATACTAAATCTGTTCAAAACCTATCCTTGCAATGCTTGCAATAGAGCTGCTCTATAACTATCCAATCCTATTCGTCTGCTCTTGACGCCCAAATGGGTTCACTAATGTCTTGTGAAAATGAAAACTGTTAAAACTAATCTGATCTTGTGAAATTGAAGCTAATTCTTTCCTATAAAACTAAAAGAGGTGAGTACTGCATGGTTATCACTTACTAACACTGAGCAAATGCCAGTAATGAAGTAAAACAATGATGAGAGTCAAGGTTTTAAGTTGATGGATGTTTGTGAAGCGTCTCAGCTTTAACTACTTCAAGCTCGGCTTTGTGGTGAATGAAATTGCTATTAAACATGTACTATTGGTATTGTCGAAGCTGGGTGAGTTACTGAGGTAAACAAATCGATATGTGTGTGTGGGGGAATGGAATAGAGAGAGTAACCACTGTAAAGTATGAAATTGCTGGGTTTATATAGTAAGATATAAATAAAATGGCATCTGTGTGGTATATCTGAAGGGCTATGCATTAGCATATGTGTTTCTGACCTTCTGACTATACAGCAGGTCTTGTGCATTGTCTTATTCATGTCTGCACCTTTGATTTTTGTAGTTCTGGCATTAGACTATGCCTTATTCATGGTGTTGGAGTTGAGAACAATGGCTGGAAATGACTGAGTACCGCCAAAGTATCATGTGTGTCTTTGTCTCGTGGTTATACAGCAATAACCAATTAATTCCAAAGTCGCCAAAGAGTGTTCTTGCTGTGGAAATCATCAAATTGCTGTGATGAAGCCCCTATGATCACTGGATCAATGTCAAGAAGCTCCACTCATGTGGCTGCGCCTGTGCACTTTGATGCAGCAATGCCGGAGATGTCAGCAATGTGCTCTATGTCCTATTCTGGTAATGGCAGCACTAAATCCATGGATTTGGGTCAAAAATGGAGTTGTCAGGGTATTGCTGAGGTATTGGCATCAGGAAAGCATTGGAAAAGCCCTATAAAGTATATATGGGCTTGTGTGGAATCATTGGTTTGCTGAAAGTCTGCTAAAGGGAGAAATCCACAAAATTAGAGCATACAGAGCCCTGAGGCTCATCACCGCTTGGTGAACTTGATACTCCTGACATATTTGCCACAATGCTCTTCTAATATGACTAAAAACAAGTCATAGTTGCACACCCTTGGATGGATTGCTTGGACTCTGACCAGGTTGAGGATGCTTACGTTGTTGGTATCAGTCCTATAGCACAAGTGTTTGCCATTGTCTGTTTGCATCACTGAGGCAGTTATGGGATAGCTGCCTTAGTAGGTGATGTGGAATTTCACACTGCAAAGTGTGGGATCCTGACACCAGGAGATAGGATCAGGAGAGGTCAGATCCCAAGCTGGAGAGAGATCTCATTCAGCAGCGTAATGGGGAGGAGTGACATTTCCCAGTGTCTCTTTGAAGACTGGCTCAGGTGGTGGATGCCTCCCCCTTTGCTGCTTGATGTTCATTGGGGGCACCAGCTTAGCATAGTATGCATATTTCAGATCTTTAGATATTGATACTGCCTCATTGGAGGTGTTGGCAATGTCTTCATGAGTTGACATTCTGGTATGGCAGGGCTAAATCCTGGAAATAGGTCATGGAGTTGCATCATAGCTATTGCCACTTGGCATTAGCAAAGCTCTAGAATTCCTAAGATGTGGCACAATATGGGCTGTATGGAATCATGGTCTTCAACCACTCCCAAGCCTTTCACCATCTGTTGCCCTTGGCATTGACTCTCACTCTCTGCCCTTTCCATGGAGGAGTGGGTGTCCATGTGGGAAGCAAGGAAGAGGTCGACTCAACCCAGTTGTAACCACCACTGGGTGGTGTTCCACTAATGACAGTATTGGCATGTACAGTGATCTTCTATATAAGGTGTGAGTTGACAGTAAGAAAAGCCAGTATACACAACGTACCTCCATGCCTCTGCTGTTCTCAGCACAGATGAGTTCCAAGTAAACACCATGCTTGTCATGGATCTATCCACCAAATCTCTCTGCCAGTGGATCCTCCGACACCTCGACATACTGACCCAGTGCAAACTCCTTGAAAAGGTCTCCCCACTGCACTGGAAATAGACCTTCATTAAACTGAACCTCCAAACCTTCTTCACCCACTGTTGCAATTTTTCCAGTTCAGTGCATGCTTATTTGAGTAATACTTTCGTCCCCATGAAAATGCCATTTGGCAACTTGGGGATGTCCTTGTACATGTGTTTGAATGAGAGGATGCTGCAATTCCCTGAAAAGTGTCATGGTCTCATGCAATATTTCTTTGGAAAGATGAAGCTGAGAGAACGATGCTTTGGTAACAAGGAGCCCATGGTCATAGATCTTACCCTTGACCCAATAATGAGACCCTTGAAGTTTTGAGGATTTGACTGTCCCAGGGTCAAGTAGTTGTTGGGGCAGGCTGGTCCTCTCAACCTGGCATCTTTTGTGGCTAGATGATTCAGGCACTTCTTTGGGCCTATGGTCCAGTTGTGGGACCAAGAGGGTCTCAAAGCCCCAAGAATGTGAAGTCATAACAATTCCCACTTCACCTTTGAACTGTCTGTGATGGAATTTAACCCATGAGCCAGTCCAGATGGAAGGGGAGGCTGTCAGGGACCATAGCATACACAGGGTGTCTGCCACAGGAATAGGGTGGAGCTGGGGATGCCAGTTTTGAATTGCAACACCTGGAATCCTAGTGAGCCATGTCCTCAGAGCAGGAGACATGTCTGCCTCCAGGCAGACTTGTTTTGCCACATTGGGCATAATAAATGCTGCTTGGACCCCATGGTGCAGTTGAGCATTCCAAGCAATGTGGAACAGGACAATATCCTCCATTCCAGACTGCATACCAATTAGCACCAGCCTTGCTATTAAGAAAGGTGATTGAACATACCTGGCACAATAGAAGATACAGTGGAGGTGCAATGTCCAAAAGCTGATGATCAAACCTGAGTGGTTCAACCTCTGCTGTTCTCGACTCATTGGCACATGCCTGGGCTCTCTGGAGAATTTCTCTCCATATTGTTTCATCTTCTTGGGTGGAAGAGGGAGCAGTGAGTTGAATGGGGGTGGCAGAATCCTCAGTGTCATCTGTGTAGTCTTGGCTGTCATTGGTAAAGAAATCTGATTCTTCCTGAACAGAGGTCAATTCTTCATCCTCATTGTTCTGGACTCCAGCCTGTAAGTCGATGAAGACAGACTGTGTTTTGTCATTAGTTGGTGTCCATCAGATTTGCACTTGGTCATGTACCATAGTTTATGGATGAGAACAGTGATGATTAGCATGACAAAGAGATACAACATTAGTATGTGACTTACACTGATATTTGGGTTAGCTATGTATACTGAGGCATTGAGTGGGACACTAATATGAGACAACCTAGTAGGTTATGCATTGCTAAGTTAGGTTCCATATATTAGACCAACTCAAGTATACTTACAATGGAAGTGTTGAAGGACTCAGTGTACAAGCTATGGTTTGAGGTATTATATTTGGACTATGTTAGGTACAGGTATACTACCAGTCCATGTCAGATGAGAGAGATGGGACCTTGATGGGATCTATTGTGCCAATGACTAGCTTCAACAGTTACCAAGATAGAAAGAAAAACTTACATAAGTGTGGCAATGTGATTGATAACAAGCTGTTTAAATGTCCACCGGACACAATGATGAGCACCTACTTGGGCACCTATGAACTTGGATGTGATGAGTGTGCAGGTACTAGCCCACATGCTGGATATTCATCATGGTGTGTTATTGTTCCCATGCAATTGATGGCTGTGGTAGTCAAGTTGGTTTTCATCTTACTTAGGATAATGATAATGATATTTTCTATTTGAATATGTTGGTTGTGTCAGATGTAATACATAGGTGTACAAAAAAAATTGAATTATATAGGTCCACTATGAGGACTACTATCCTCCCTCAAATACTGATGTGCTTATTCTCAGATCTATAAAGGGAGTTAGTAAACTTGAGGCATAGAAAAAGTAGTGGATGCACCATAACTCGTTAGTTGCATCGTGAGTGCTCATCATTGACTAGGCACCATGGGTAAGAAAGTTCTAGTGGAGGACATGAAAGTTAGATGGACAGATGGATAGCATAGCATAGCAAACATACCAGGCATCTTTATGCCATCCCAACCCTGCATCATTGTCATTCCTTCAAAGATAGGGTAGGCACCATGTGGCTGTTGGCATGGTGCATAGATAATGGGAGTATAAGAGGAAGAGGGGAAAGCTTATGTCAGTGATTGTAGTGGTTTGTTGTTGACCAGTTTATATGTCTGCTGGGGATGTCTGTGGGCTCTTACCTGGGGAGCTTTGACCCTGCATGACAGGGGTCACACAAGCGCAAATGACATCATTTATTTCAAATAATGAGCACTACACATGGTAATTACTAGTGCTAAGCACAAATAGGTGAGCACATTTTTCTCTCAGCCTGACCCACAGGCAGATTAGACTCAAATGACATCCATTTCTTATACTTGCCGGTAATATTATATGCTACAGGCTGGTCTATTGGCAGTATGCAAGGTGTTTCCCCTACTAATGTAGGGAAAGATCTCCTTTGACTTTTTCAAAGGATGAACATGAAAATACATATGTTGGACTGGGAGACAGAATAAAGTACAGTGGTATGTATGGAAAGAATGACTATTATCTGCTGTATCCAAAGGTCTGAACACTGATTCATACATTTGACGGTGAAAAAAAAAAGATAGGATCTAAGCTCTTTGGGATGGAATGGTATTCTGATCCACTTGCTCATTTAAGAGGAATCTGGTTATAACACAAGGTTTTCTAGTTTCCAGCAGCCAGAAAACGTATTAAGCAGAACCAGTCTTAAGTTGTCAACTGGAACAAGAAACTAAGGATGGTGATATGCTGGGTATCAGGCTACCCACAAATTTTGCAAAAATAAAGCATTATTTGCAATCTAGACACTGTATTGAGGGCTATAGTGGAGACTTCACACTGATAGTTTACTACTAGATTGGTTGTTGAGTTAACTGGAGTCAAAATGGACACAGGGACAGTACCTGGATGGGCCAACCCTCTATGCCTTTGAATCAGAAGACTATTCCCCACCTAAACAGATGCATTAAGTCAAATCTAGGGGACACAGCCATGACAGTAGACCAAACATGAAGTAAAATGAACATCTACATCAGTCTCTAAGTCCTTGAAACAAAAGATAACTTATGAAAAGGACCTCTACCAAAGTCAGGACAAAACCTAAGGTTGTTGTCTATGATCTAGACCACCTGACAGCATTTTCCCACAACCCTAAAAGATAAAAATAGGTGTACCAGGCATTAAGATGTATGATGCAATCAATTTGCGATCACAGAATACAATCTTGGTACCCTTGATCAATCTAGAAGATTGATGGTCACCTCAGCAACTCATGCACTGCTGTGAGGAATGAATAAGGAAGCCATGCAGCTCTCCAAGATTGAATAACGGAGGACCTATGGACCAGTGGGGCACTCCTAGATAATAGAATAAACCACAGAAGCTCTGAGACAATGAATAAATGTCTCAGAATCACACAATTCTTGAAAATACATGACTCATTGTTTGTAAAAATAAAGCTTGTATTGTACCATAATGATCTAGATACAAGACCCCTATACCTAGATGTAGAATACTATAAATTACCACCATCTAGATGCATAACAGCAGGAAAGCATTTCCCCTTGTTTGTGCTAGTGGCTCATAGCTACCAAGTCAAATAAAGGATTTTATAAGTGCATGTCCTCGACTGTGTGAATAAGTTTTACAAAGTCAACCCAGTGAAAAGCATCGATCTAGATGATGTAGAAAAGCCTAGAGAACTTAGAATTTGAACAATTGAAGAGTCTGTGTGCTCTAGAGTCTGTGTACTTGAAGTCAGGACCTGTGTATCCTTCATAGAAGTCTGTGTGCTTCTTTGTCTCAAGTCTGTGAACTTGTGTAGTTGGAGTCTGCATGCTCTTTGTAGAACCAGTGTGTTCTTTGATTGTTTCAGTTTGAAAGTAAATCTAGATCAGCTTTTTTTTTAGTGCTTAGACAAAGTTATTCGAGTCTAAACAACTCAAATACACCTACAAAAATCCCTTTGCACTTATACCTTGCTGTCATGATAGTGTATCTTGTGTAAACATTTACAAAGCCTTGAATAGAAGTTGAATTCAAGACAAAACTATCAAATCTAGGTTAAGAGTGCTTCTACCATACTCCACCTCAAACTTAATTGGTGATTTTGAGTGTGTGTGTGTTAGAGTGAGAGATAGACTCTAGATTGACAATCTAGAGTCATGTTTCTTTTTGCGCACTACCCGTCACCGAGCACATCAATGGATAAACAAGCAGTAGTCTTTCATCGACTAAAAGCACAGTCAGATTTAACAGAGATTTTGTAAAAATGAGAGTTGTCTCGAAGATGTACATATGTATAATAAACGCCGCTCTAATTCATGTCACCGGGAGCTGCAGTAGTTTATCAACTCCTTTGCCTCGTTGTAAGCGTAGCTCCGATTCCTAAGAAATTCAAAACTCAGTCATTCAATTCTTGAATAAGATTGCCTGAGTCCGGTTCCGGGCTCGGGACTGTTACTCAGTGCGCCATTAATATAGGCGGACTCCTGTATAATTTAATCAGATACAGATACTACCCGTGGAAATATCGACAGGACAATTTTGTATGCCCGTCAGCTGATGAGCCTCCTTCCGCTGAACTGCCGAATATCACTCTCCTCTACACGTCTCAAAGTTTCATCATGATCTGTCGACCTTCCATGAGAGACAAGAGGTTTGACGGTTGGTCGGCCTGAATGCGCGCTCCCCTCCCCCCCGACTCATTTTCCTGATTATGTCTGAAATAAAAATAGTCGAGCGTCGTAAGCACGTCGAGTCGTCGTGCCACACACTTTTCACCTGAGAATAAGGGCAATAACACAGAACGCAAGCGTTGCATCTTGATGGAACAAGCGAAAGTTGAATCGAGAGGACGACGATTCTCTATAGCCTGCACATTCTTCGCTTCACACATTCACTTGCCATACTGTCCATTTACTTTTATATCTACGCGATGAAGCCTAGATCTTGATAATGCTTCTTCGAGGCGGGTCTTATTTCAAGTGCGAGCTGTCGGGTTCCACGCGCATACATTCATTTTCTAACACGCGCCATGCTTCCTGATCCCCGTCATTGAACCACAAAATATGCATGGGCAACGTTGAACACCGCTCTGTTTTTTCGTGCCGGGTAATAGACATGTGTCGACACATCCTAGTTGATAACAGTCTGGGTCTTCAGAATCATCGAGTACATAAAGACGGCTGTCGCCTATGATATTGTGTATGACTCATTGTGAGAGATCCTAACTCGTTAACCATCGTCATAGACTAGTAACACTATGAGCATTCTGCACTCCGCCTTTCTTCAGGAAGTACCAAAACAAAACACCCTAAGGCATGAACCGACAGCCATTTAGAGGATTGCTCGGCGCTGTGAATATTACATCATAGTCAGTATTTCACGGCGAGCTTTATACTCATCACACGACAAGGCCTCGCTACCGACGAGTCTCCATGATCGGTTTGAGACCTTGCGGTATCCATGGCTACCGATGCTTCGATTAGCCTGATATTCAATTTAGACTCCGATATGGTTTCTCAGGTCCCCAGGCAACGGTTCCTTTTCCCACTTCCCCGGAAGTTAACGGCGGCGATATTGGCCCTAGGAATATTTAAGAGACACGTGGCCCAGTTAATGTTAAAACACGGGCTCTCATGCTTCGCTTCAGTCTCAGATTATTGTCTCCTAAGTTTCTAGAAGCACCCTACATAGAGGCAACCACGTGCGACATTTAGCATCCGTTTCATTGTTGCAGAACGGAAGAATAGTAAACGAATGTGCATAACACTAGTGGGAGCCTGGCAACTCTTTATATCTCTGATTTGTGAAAAATGTATCCGTCCGAACATTGTCTCCATGACGTTAATAGCTTCCAAGCCCGAAATTAAACTATAGTTCTGAAGTATATAAACCGACATAAGATTAACATAACTCAATTAGCACTTACCACTTCCTAACTATCCCGTCTATGTTTTTGTTTCCAGTGCGTACACGATCCACTCATCGCGTATCGGTATATATCACCTCTCTAGGCTGGTTCACACGTGTCGTTCTACACCTCGACGGGAGAACTCATAGCGGGAGTAGTACAGTCAACAGGACATACGTCTGATGTTCGTTTACTCGTTTCACAGATACTAGGCCCCGCTGGAAATTGATATTGAATATTTTAGCGTACGCAGGTTATTGTCATCAAACGCGACATTGGTGGAACCATTACCTTACCGTGAGCAATCTTCTTTTCGCCTTTCCGACCACTCACCGCTTACGAGTGCAGAGCTTCAAGCGTATTTAATAATAATCCCTAACTGCAGTGGGGACAGTCATTGTTACTGTATACAGCATTCATAGTCACACTTAACCTTCTTGACTCTGTGCAGGCATTGACACAAGCAGTCGCTTTTAGCCATAGGAGAGTCCTGAAGAATTAGAGAGAATTGCATTGTGACCGCTGATTGCGACATCGACGCTTATTGACTTTGAGTAGCACCAAAATACACACCAGAGGAGAACATTAAGTTTCATATTCATATCTGAATGTGTACCTTCAAGGGGAAGAGTCATTACTAGATCCAACGATAGAGGTCGACATGCAACAGACGGCAATCGTATAAATACCTGAGAACGACATACCACACTATCAGAAAATAGGAAAGTGATTAGGCGAAGTTTGAAATTGTGAAGTACGTTAGATGTCATCTCTTAGTTTCATTGGGTGTTGATACCGAGGACACCCCAAAATATGAGGTTCCTTGCACGAGCCATTAAAGATTCTTCAGTGTGGTGTCTCAGAATAACCACGTCCCTGGGGGAAACGAGATTTTAAGAGAACCCCAGAAGATGCATCGTAATGAGTAAGGTGCGTTAAAAGGAGAAGTTCTGCGGCGCTAAGCTCAAACTCACCATCTTTAGATCTGACCTTGATCTCTATAGACTCATCTGTACCTTTGATGAAAATGTTCAAGAACCGCGAAGCAAAAACTGATGAGATTGTCAATAACAATCATTTTAAGGAACACACTAGCGATTAACACTCCCGAACAAACCCTGTTGTCAGCGAAAATGTTCGAAAGCAAAACTTCTGAAAAGTGCTTGGAGTGGTTTTCAAGTGTCATATAATTTACAAGGTTTCCAATAAACGTTATATGTGACCGATTAGAAATGTTTAGAGCTAGGAGCCACGAAAGGCCGCACAAGCTAGTCATTGTTGGCGACATAGATCACTCAGTACAGAAGTAACTTAACTCATAGGCCAAGCCGGTGAGCATCCTATGTCCATATCAGTAACATTTTCAACGTGATGAATTATCTGGGCTTGCCCCAGGTTCTGGACGACGATTGAGCACCCAGACGGTGCGCAGCCAAATTATTTTGCTGTCTTTACGACTAACGATGTGTCGTGTTTGGTATATCGTAATGTCCCGCAATCTGTTGGGACGGCGGTAGCGTGAGATATACGGTCCAATGCATAGCCTCCGTCTGCGAGAGTACAAGGTACCTCTGTTCAGACAATCGCCTGCCTGGCAATAGCCGAAAGGTCCTCGATGTTAATGGTGATGTGTCTACGACTAATAAAAAAACATATAATCAGATTAGACGGTATTATTCACAATCAGTAAAACCCAGCACAACTCACCTGTCAAGTTCCTCACACAATTTGATTCATCCTACTATCCGCCCAGTAAGCCATAACGGCCGAATTCTCCATCGATCAGGAAGAGCGAAAAAAAAGATAACGTCGAGGACTTAAGGTGGTAATTTCGTGGAGCTGTGGATGAAGGAATTCTCAGACACGGTGTCTTGCTCAAATAGGCTGATTCGGTAAGTCCATTATTTCAGTGCACAATACGGAAATGTGGCCTTTGTGTCGATGATGTCCCTGTAGAATTGCGCTGCGATGCATGTAGCGCAATAAGAGGGAAGCAGTGATGGTGGGCACATGTTGCAGCAAGGCATTGGTTGTAGCCTGCAAGCGTGCCGGGGCACCGAATATATATACTGTATATCACGTGAAGACCGGTTGGTTAAATTAATTGACCCACTGTCTGCTTTTTCTTCCCAATAATCGGCCCCTGGGATTCATGTTCCCCTCATACCATACTACGAAAGTCGGAAGTCGGAAGAACACGGTTCGCCAGGCGATTCAGTTGTTTCCCAGTCACTATTTTGAAAGGGGACGAGGAAGGATTCGACGTGGAGAATGTTCGTCATCAAAGACCACCGACTTAGGGTTGGCATGTTTTCGCGTAAGGACCTGCTCGCTACGTAACAAAAGATGGTCATATCTCTCTCGCTTGTTGAAACGGATGTAACAACGGAAAATCGGATTCTATATGGATGAGGTAAGAGAGAACAGCTCGGAGGAACATAGATACTCTTTTCTGGCTGCTTGTAAGGCATAAGCCATGCGGCAAAGACAGTGTTATTGTTGGGGGGCAAGTTTCGCTGTTGAGCAATCCAGCCTTCTGTCGTAGTATGTGGACTTCAACAAGCAAGTTGTGCCGTCTAGGGTTGTTCAGCAGATGTTTCCAATTTCCGATTGTCGACCCATTTCGTCTAATCTGGTTTGTCATCGATGCTTTTCAAAAGGGAGAATGCACGTACTTTGATGCCGGATAACGATGTTCCTGCAAATTCAAACCTCGAAATATCAACAACATGCGTTGAAATTCATGGGAGATGCTCAGATAGCACACAAGGACTCCATATACACACATGGGACGAGCGCGTACACTAGCTGGACGTCAATGGACGGGCAGCCGTGCCATCATGGGTGAGGTTGGATGGATTACTGCGACGAGATCTGAACACTGGGCCTGGAGAGTGTTTCCACGTACCGCGAAAAGAGATATAGCAGTCGGATGGAGAGACAAGGCAGCACTTCGCTGGTGTGTCTACGCAGGCGGTGTATTTGCAGGTATCGAGAGATCGAGGAGGCAGAGACGTGAATGTCACCATGCATGGGTGTGGTAGATGGCTATCCATTTAAGTTCCCAATTACGATTATAATTAGTTGCACGGTTGGGAAATGGAAATCAATACGTATGACAAGGAATCATGAAGTACGACAAGTAGAAATGACCCGCGCACAAGGGGACTCAAGGAAACCACCTCTGGTCTGGGCAGGCTTAAGACGATACTAGAGTTCCTCTAGAGAACATGCCAGGCCAAGTCAAACAGGTTCGCTGTACAAAGTGCATGGTGGGACTTGGGTTCTGTAACTTGAAATACAATATATGCGAGATGAGTTCTGGAAAAGGTAGAGCAGGCTCATAAGAGGACTGAGAGAGTCCAAGGGCGTTGAAAGTAGGCTCCCAGTGCCTACGGAAGAATGGGCCATCCGAATGGTATACGTCGGCAATTGGATGAAGAGGCGTTAGCCTAGACCGCACGTGGCCCTGAGCACGAGACATTACATAATGACTTTTTTCTCGCAGTGCCATCAGCTCGAGAAGCTCCTTTGACTGACATTGTTCCATCCGACTGGCTTCCTCTCTCCCAATATCGTGTAATCACGATCATGCTTGGAATAATACACCACCGCTCCTTCGCTGGGAAACACTACTTCTTATGAATCCCAGGTCCATCTTTGTACGCGCCTTTCCACGCATAATCACCCTCCCCATATCCTACATGGCGCATCCGCAGTCAGGATCCACCGGGCGCGCATCAACAGCACAGTACTACACAATCGCATCAATGGCATTTAAAACGACCAGTCAAAACATAACACTCACGCTACTGCTGGAGAGAAGAAAGATGGTGTAGAAAGTGACGGCTTTGTAACTCATTGGACGTTAGTGGAAGGTCAACGATGTACGTTTATGTATCCTTGCAAAGGATGGTTATGCACCACAATCGACTGAGGTACATCTGTTGTTGGAAACACGGTTGCAAGGGCAAAACACCACAGCTCGCCGCGAGTCCAACTATATCATCCCGCATGTGGACAGTTAATGGACAAGACTGGATTCCGTGAAGTACGTGGGATGTCATCTCGTGGTCGGAATGGTTTTTGATACTAAGCACAGCATGAAATATAAAGTTTCTTGCACGAGATTTGAAGGACATTCATTCCGGTGGTGCCGACAGAATCCCTAGATTTGCACTCAAGAGCAAAGGCCTCAGAATGCTCCATCTTTCTTTCACTGTGACCATCACCCTCCGTGTGAACTTTCGCCTAACTTCCAAGGGCTCTACACAACTCCCGCACTGCTACGATGACCCTTCGGCAACTGCTGCCTCCAAATCAAGGTTTAGTCAATTCCTTCACCGATAGCCGCTCGTTATTGGTTCATGTGACCGATATCTCTGAAAGCATCCGTCTGCCGGCGGAGAAGCTTCGGATGTCTGCAGAGGATATTTACTCGGTTAACATTTTCCTCGAGGTCAGAAAGAAAGCTGCCCAAGAGGCGAAGTACGCCGACACTCTTCAGGAGTTCTGCGAACTACATTGTCTCCGTCTTGAATATAGCTTTGCCCGCCGGTTGTATCTTGCAATCGATTTGGAAGCCCGCCAATCCCCTCCATATGTTGGTCGTAATCACAGCCATCATATCCTAAGATACTAATCACTCATTTTAGGATCCACACTGTGTCGACGGCTCAAGGTTTTGGGGTTCTTATAGGCATCAATGAGTATCCACTCGATGAATACGTATCAGATGTACAGTCGGTGGAGAGGTACTTGACAGAGGACCTCGAGGTGCGCAACAATTGTACCCAAAACCTTCTTGGATGCAAGACGCACCTAGCTCCTGAACATCCCATGTACCCCACCCATCCCCACATTGTCGAGCCCCTTCTTAGCCTCACTATGAGCTCTGACATCATGGATGACGATAACATCATCATGGACTACTCTGAAACGGCTCAAACTATCCACCTCAAGTGGTGGGAGGAAACTACGGATTACAGTACACAGAAACCCTGTGCCCCATTGATCGGGAGACTTTCGGTGCCGACGGCATTCCCATTACCGATATCAGCGAATCTGTCATCCTTGACTGTTGTCACTCTGGTGGTATCTGTCGGGGCCTACCCCCTGGAGCGTGTATCCTATCCAAGATCACACGAGCGACACTAGAAGGCATCCTCATTGCCTGAGAGAAGAACCTGATGCGTTATGACAGTTATGAAACCATTTTGACGAAGGACTGGCACCCAGACACGGATTCCCACGTCTTTCTGGCGGCTTGTAGAGACTACCGATATTCCAGGGAGAAGGTAGCGGCCATAGAAGATAGCACCGAAGTGTATAACGGTGTCTTCACGGACTCGCTTGTGCGTGTCCTCCGTTGGTGGAAAGAGATGATGTAGGCCGATCTTGCCGACATCTGATCAAGGTGGACAATCAGACGCCAGTTGTTGCTAGAAGGGGTTAATATTCCCATCTTTGGTATCAGGTTTAAGGGTATCATATAACGTATGATTTACATTTTACCATTGGCACTTATCTTACCATGAACTTGACCTCGACGTTGAATACCTACAATACTATTTTGAAAATCATACATGTACATCTCTCTATAACTCCACCAGGGAATATGAATGCGCTTTCTCTTACATATTCTACCTGCTGGTCCACCGCTTATAATGATGTATATGAAAACAGGATTCCCAGTTATCACTAGCGAACTGTTTCAGATAGATGGTCTTGTGATACCATTCGACATCCATTTGGTACATTTGTATCGTGTACATAATTCGCTGCGCTAATCCTTAAATCCCAACTTGCGGAGGGATTTCATAGAATACACACATTGGCACGATCGTGCCATTTCTGACCAGCTGGCACATCCGCCTTCCACTCTCTTAAGGGGGAACTCTCCACGTCCATGTCTGTATTCATTGGGGATGACGTCTCATCGACACACAATCCGGCGGATACGAATGAAATCCGCACTCCATCCGAAGAAGAAATCAGACGTTCAATAATGAAATCCAGGCCCATTTATTGGCGTGAGCAAGACCCTCATGGGTTATGACAGTTTATGACGTGCAACTGAATGGCAACTCCAACCCCCTTTCCGGAGGGGTTTTTCGGGTAAACTGAACCCTAAGGCTATCAGCGAGCATTTTGTGGGGCCCGGGCATTATAATCATTGCCGGTTCCGGTTGCGATGTAATTATGAATACAAAAATAATCTCGGATCAATTTCCGATCTTAATACTTTCGTAGCGATCAGCTAGACCGTGCATATACAGAAGTGTATTAATTTTCGGATTGCGATAACGCTCGATCCCATTTCATATCCAGGAAGAATACATTCCGTGCAAGATCGCCAACTTTGGAGAGGAAAAGAAAAAAAGGCGAAGGACTGTCCGTGTGTCACATCATTAGAGCATGCGAGATCTTGGCGAGATCAAAAGTTCGAAAAAAGGTTATCAATTTCAAAATCAATCAGGTCTAGAGCTGCTATATCGTCATGCACCACAATGGGTCCAGGTGTGCCATTGTATTAGGTATGTGCCTGCCGCTTTCGAGTCCCTAATTGGCTAGTGTACTTGCCTGAAATGACAGGGAAACCCCGGTGCAAATTAAACGCCTTTTTAATTAAAAAATTAATCTTGTAATTACTAAAAGATTTTGAGTTCTTTTTGCGCGATGCTCCGGAAGTCATCGGAACAATCGGAGTGTAAGACATTGCGGCAGAATTTGAAGCATTGGCAAGCAGGGAAATTAGCTCAGCTAGCTGAAGACACTTGCTGTATGCTGGGCGCCTCGATGGCCGCTTGAAATTAACATGCGCAGGTGGATGGTTGTATCAACGGTGTCATTAATGGTATGTCTTCTTCTGGCTACTTGTTTCCGCTACCTGAGTTGGTAGAAGAACCTGCACTGCTGGGTGTGTGTCCTCCACTCTGACCAGTTCCCTTAGGCGAATGCACAGGCGTGCCACCACCGTTGGTAATAGAGCCCTTAGAATTGTAGGTGTGCTTTCCGTAACAAACACATCTGTCACGCATCCTAATATTTCAGTACATGGTACCGGAAGTGAAGAATTCGCATACCCTGCATCATGATCTGTTGAACTACACACAGAAGAGTTAGCTGCAGCAGATGGACGCAGGGGAATGAATCGGAAACCTTAGCAGTTCCCTGTAGACGTCACCGTGAGGATGGATATGGAAACAACATATAGAAAGAATACACACCCGTCGTATTGAAGTACATGAGAAAGATTCATATTGAGAGTGGTGGGTGTAAAGCAGGTATGGCCCTCCGTTATATATGCCCGTTTCTAACATTTTCATTTGCGAGCCAGACCGGCTTATGGCGAATGGAGCTGGACAGGCACACATGTGTTCCATAACACGTAATGGGATCATAAAATGCGTATATGCTGCTGATTTCGTATTCACCTGGATCGGGAGGGTTGAGAACTCGATCGAAGCCCCAGGGTCCGAGCTGCCAAGTTTGCCGGAGAGGAGGAACGGATAACCTGGCGGTAAAAAGCACTGAAGGGAGCGTGTGAGTGGTCAACAAGATGTATAAAGGCGTAGGAGACGGTACTACAATCAAGAGACAAGAAAAACGCTTCGACGACGCGTTCGATTACTCGTAATCAGATTGATCCGAGTTTGACATAAAAGAGCCGTATCAGATCTTTATTGTGCTTCGCGTTCTTGGGTTTGCGCCACAACGAATACTCTAACGAGTAGACTTACCACTATAGAAGTGATGTAAATAATAATTCTGACATACCGGAGATGAGTTCTCACCATGAATCTCGCGGAGCTGCTGGATGAACGAGCATCGGAGAGGTTTGACGAACGCGTTGCCAGAGTAAGGATGCGGCCGGGTTCGGGCGGCGTTGTTCAAAACCCAAGTTGCTAGAGCATAATCCGGGACGCTAAAGTCCATGTGTTCGGTCCATCTTGTCAGCTACGGAATTCAGGGCAGCCTTGCATGTGCTCTGCCATGGTAGTCAGATGTCATTAGGGAAATATGGAGAACCGAATATACTTGGGCGGTGTAATGAAGTTCGCGTTATTCGTCCCTCGAGAATCTGGGATGCTCATACCAACACAAGGTCACCGTTCCCTGTTTTCTCAAGTTGGAGTTTGGAAATTGTAGGTTGTCTCTGTCCATCCGTATTTGTACGGATACCCCGCGGAGTTAGTTAATAATATAGTTGGATTCGCCGGTCGTCCCGAGAGTCATGCCGTGAGCGTAATTGAAGGCGTTGGCAGAGGATTCAAAGGTGGCCGCAGATTGGGAAATTTTGGAGGCGATATCATCGTTGCCACTACGTGGAGGTAAGACGATAGTAAATTATACGCGACAATGCACGTACAGATGATACACCCTGAAGCAGAAGAAGCAATATCTTGGGGGTCTACGGGCGTTTCTTCGCCATCAGTGATAGTATCTTTGCTTAACCACAGTGGACTGATGATGTCATGTCAATTTCGTGTGAAAGAGTGGGAGAAAGGTCATACTGTCGCTAGAGCCACAATATTTGTCACCGAAAGGATCCCGCCTGGGTGGGCATAAAGAATACCTCATACCACACGTTAGTGTCGACGATTTTTGATTTGAAAGACCAGTATAAGGACGATATGTCCTTCTGGACGGGCTAGATCCTCGAGAGACGTTATGCCTTTGTGTGGATTCCAAAGAGCGTCTTTGACCTTGCTGATTAAAGAGCCATCGAGAGCGACGCTGGCTGTGGTCAGCGCAGTGTTTACTACAAAGGATGGTATGTGATGTCTGGGAGGTTTTTGGTGAAGTTCCTTACATATATTGACGATTGCGGGTCCAAATTTGACTACTTTTCCAACCTTGATTGAAGCGTTGGCCATTGCGTTACCATCCTAACCAAGTCACAGTTAGACGGAAGTGATTCCAGAAAGGAGAGACATGCCTGGTATTCCTTAGCGCATGAGCAGCCCATACCCTCAACAGAATGCCCTACTCCGCAACGAGTGGAAGATGCGTTTGCACTATGTTGAGATGCAATAAACGAGATAGCTGACGACAAGAGTGATCGGGACTTATCGAGGCGGCGTGCGGCTCCCTTTACCGTATATGTAGGCTAAATATCAGAGTAACCTGAGAAATCATGTTCTGCACACCGCATACATTGACTTTCGGTGATACGGGTCTACCTCAGATCACGTCAAATAGTCCTGACGCGATAGGTTGCGTGTTTCGGGGGGGTGTGCCATGGCACTGGACTAACTGGTCTCGAAGCACAGAGAATGCGCCTAAGAGAGAGACTTCGAGCACTACCATTTTCCTTGCAGAAGGACGTCGTCGTGAGACAGAGAAACTTCGATCTGAATTCCACTTATCGATTGGCACGTGGCCAAAAGTTTATTCGTGTTTTGCTTAGTAGCCTTTCGCTCCACCACTCAGCCGGGATGGCCGTCGCTCTATATGCTTATTGAACTTTGCTACTGTTGGTCAGACTTCTGGGATTCACTTAAAAATGCTTATCCCTGGTAACTAGAACGATCATACTCGAAATGGGCTGCTGTTTAGTACCATCCCTCTGTTAAAGTATCTTCCTCCGAGGGTTTCGCGTGACCGCTTTAATACTCTAGTGATGGTCTACGTTTACCACGGCCTAAGGGGAGGAACAGAAAATTTCCGGCTCATTGAAGGTTTCTGTAGAACCGTTATGCAGGCATGGATCAGTAAATTACGGGGGCCACATCGAAACCTGTAAGCTTTCTCTGTATTACTTGTGACTGATACTTTAGCCCACGTTAGCCAACATTAGTTATGCAGCATATCGTTGTCCTCATATCTTATTGCCACAGATTCTTGTGTCAAGTATCATTTGACACTGATAACCTCCTTCGCCTGAATTCATACGTCATACTGGATCACAACTTTTACCCCGATATGTCAAAACCTGAATACCGAACATTACGGCTTTTCCCGAAGCATTCAACAGTACTGTCTTCCTTCCTGACGTCAATGATACAAATGAATTGCTAACTTATCCAGGCACGAATACAACATCGTAACCTTATGTGGCGTTTCGGACAAACAGTGATGTGATCCATCCACGAAGCCGAATCATCCGAGCTGGTTTGCCGCGGTGCCCTGGAGGGACGGACTGCAGAGCCAAACATCCGAACTTGTTTCTTACTGGCGCAATTCAATTGTTCTGGACTATGCGAATAGAAGCGTGAATTCCCCGTGTGTTGTTCAGATATACATATACAGTGCAGTCGTCTATGTTGGTAACGGATCACAGGCAATGTGTTACACACATACGTACTTATCTCAATGTGTTTCTACCTCTCTTGCATACTATCGGACCTTTGTGTAATCTCTTATCAAGAACATGATATTGCTCATGTGTACTTGAAGTTTCAAGTTCTTTCTGACAATTTAATTTGCCTGGTCGGCTATTTCCCTCCACGATCAAAACCCGGAGAAAACTATGCCCCTTGACTTCCGAATGTCATTTTGATTTCACTAAAAGCTTTGGCAACAAAGTAACTGACCCTGAAATGAAATATATATCTTGTTAGAACGTCTCTAACCAGCGAGCAGCAAACAGAACCTATAATTTTAATAGTAAATATAGTGGCCACGCGCCCAGTCATCAGTGTTCTTCATGTGGTTGACCAAATAGGTTCTCACTTCTATTGAAATCGGAGCATCTGCATCTGCATCTCCCCTGCTATCAATCAAGCACAATCACCCGTCCTCACTAAAGGAAAGAACCGTGGAACCGTGTTCAGTAACAGCAATATGAGCAATAGTATCGGTGTTAAAGCAAGTCAGAAAGGCTAAAGATTCCATAGCAGTCCAAAGCTTGCGATATTTGTGGACGCCTGCTCATTTCGTACAAATTCTCTTATCTGCACACGTGGGGCCGGAGATAATGCTTTGACGTGCCAGGGATGTCTCCTTGTAAACAGATGACCAGGGGCAATGTAGCCTCCGACCAAAGACGGCTTGATCGGTGGACCTGGGATTATATGCCTGAAGCCATGTATAGCACATGTTGATGCAACGGAGATGTTCATGTATTGTAGTAGTCCACTCGTGAGTGATGTAAAGGTACAATGAAACACCCTATAAATCCCAATATACAACGTGTGCATCCCTAGGAATGCCTTCCGGAATCGTGATTAGAAGTAACAGTGTGCATATATATATTATCATACACTCTGTTTCAAACGCATTGGAAGCTACACAACTCACAGGAATCGTTTTCTTCATACACTCTAATATAACAGGTGGGTATTCTCTCTAAAATGTTCGTTCTGTATCTATCCCGACAGTGATATTTACAGCGGAATATTTAGTTTTGCACTGCATTCGTTTATACCTCTCTGATTCTACTGAATTTCGCCTAGTGGTTCGGCAGACAACGACCCAGCGTATGTGAATTTTACACTTCCTAAAGACAAGCGACATGATAACTGTGGGTCGAAGATGTGATTTTCAAGGAAGAAATACATACATACACCCCTGAAGCTTCCATTGCTACAGGAGGGGGTACACCTGTTGCGCACCAAAGGAAGCTGGCGGGAGCAGAAGACAGACGAAAAGCGGCGCAAGGTGCTCTAGCAATGTTGGAGGTAAAATATAGACACAGACTAACGGAGTATCTGCACGAGGGAACCTATGAATCTATGTGAAGGCGTCTGTAGGTATCCTTTCCGATATTTCGTAGCACACATCCGTCAGAACGTGCATCTTTATATCTGTGATAGAAATTAGAAAATTGCAAAATTTATCAAAAGTACACCGACAACATGGAATAGAAATAATACAATTATCTTCTCGGGAAGGGTACAGTACCCATACAATTTCGACGAATGATGTTGTTCTGTCGTTCCGTCAAAGTGATACGCAATACGGAGGCAAAAAATTTGATTTCACACCCGCTGCTATGCACAAGAAAGCTTGCCCTTCATTCTTTCAGCCACTCCTTGACTTTTGATACACCAGCTTCTTGCGCTCTCAACTCTGCTTCCTTCATACTTCTTTCCCGTGCTGCCGCCAATGACTCAGGGGTGTTTCCCTTAATCCACATCGACAGTGCAAGGACATCATCCATTGCACGAAGCATTGGATGGGGTGTTAGACACTTGCAATCTTTGTGGTGCTTATGCTTTGTAATGCTCTGATCAGAGTCGTCCTCAGTTTCCCCGTTTTGTCGTCGGGTTCGGGCTCAGGAGAGTGAGGAGGAGGGAGAATAAATTTATACTTGACCTCGAAACGTTCTTCCATCAATTTTTGAAACTCTACCCCGCTGGCCCATCGTTTGAATGCAGCAACTCCATAGGCATAGTCGAGAATGATGGTAGAGATCGGCGGACTACCATTTCCAGTCACGAGAGCGTCAAACTGTGGGACAGGAAAACGGCCGTTAGGCAGTTTAATGTACTGGAGTGTAAGACGCTCTGTAGGCATAAGGCCATCTTCGACTCTGGGAATATCTTCAGGATTTAAAGCAAAGTTTCGTGTCTAAATCCCCGGCTTTGAGAAGTTCAAATCGAAAGTCTATCATTCCGCGCACTTTAAGGAAAGCAATTCGCCCAAGGGAATACTTGCTATGCAGATCTCTCGTCACAAAAATACCATTCTCGATGCAGTCGATCGTTTCAAGGCTATATGTTTCATTTTGCAAGAAAGAAAGGTCAGAATACGCATCGCGGCGATCTTGATGAACTACTTGGATATACTAGACGCATGTTGAGTGATATCATTAGCACGAACAAACTCAGATGTACCTCATCTCCCTTGCATTTTGGAAGGATGTGTATCGCGTCGCACTCTTCCGCTGTTTCCCTCGTGAAAGCACAATATTCCCCATCACGTTGCATTATAGAGTGACGAAAGTTTGAATAAGAGCAATCACATCTGTCTGATACGATGGATGTAATTCGGTCATTGAAGCCATGATAATCAACAAGATGTAGTTGTCCTTGAAAATTTGTCAAGGCAGGATAAATCAGAGGCAGGAATCGCGAGAAGGAGAAAGGATGTTCACCATTAGGAGTGTAGTAATATTTGTCATAGAGTCTCCCAGAATCCTGAGTGATAGTCTCATAATTGATAGCATCTCCACCTGCCATGAGGGAGAGATGTCCAGTGGCTCCAAATACTGCAAAGGCTACATACTGGAGCCATTTAAGAGGACAAATTGACAAACGCCTAATGTCGTCAATAGGGATGGAGAGTGCAAGTATTTGAGTGTCACTGCAATTTAAATAAATATCGACGGAGACCATGAGTGGAGGAGGAAAAGAAGCGGAGTTACAATTCTCGCTCCTGAGACATTTGCATAACGTGAAGTAACCATGTACTAGCGAAGCCGGAACTGGTCCGTGCGCATAGAATAGGGGCTGATATTTCGCAAAAGAACCTGTATACGCATGGTTCTACTTAGATGGCCCTCGAGAGGGATAAGACCCGTGACTCCCCGATTGCGCATGCGACAAGGAGATTATCCTAGCTCGTATGGTATAGTTTAGTCAAAAGACGTTAATACAACCCCCGAGATTTCGGGGTCTATTCATCTAAACTTTGAGTAGCGGTTATATATATAGACCTCTACAATGGCCCTTTCAGAATCTGGTTCTTGACGGCTCTCTTTGTTGCTCGATAGCATGCGCAGGGATCACAGTACGCGAATAGTGGGAAGACGGTGCGTCGAGCCTACGCGAGTACGTGACCAGCGAGGTGTATCCAAAAAATTAGTCTCGGTACTGAGAACCTTTGCTTTGTTATGTACGTGGTCGCTGACGCGAAGGATTTATCTGTGTGCCTAAAAGCCATGGACCTCAACATGTGGAGACCGACGCACCAAAGGGCCAAGGTCCTCAGATCCTCGATGACTAGGTCGCTAAGGCCCTGAAGCGGCTAGTCTGATCTTTAAGATTCCTCCATCAGCTTCACATTTGTACGATAATAAGCCAAGACGTAGATGGCATGGTAGCGTTTGAGATTACGCAACAATGGAGGAAGGATTGGCGATGAGAAAGGGGAAGACGAAGACAATTCAGTACAGTGAGCATCCAAAAAGAGTCTTCCATTACCGCTAGACGTAAGCATGTCCTCGTGCGAGTTGAAGCCAATTCTCCGATGGAGTAGGTAGAGCTGTGTCTACATCAGCGCGTGCAGCTTTGGTACTGCATGCTTGACGTTAAATTAGTGATCAGCGATTGTTGGATTTCTCTGAATGGTTCAGTGGAAATTGAACGAACATTGCCCATCAGAGACGCAGGGCTACGTCACATTCTTAGGCAGGAAAGTGTTAAAATACATGAAGATCCAGAACATTCAGAGGTCGCTAAAGTCTGGTCGCAGTGTTTGCACCACAATGTCAGATATCGTGCTAAATAAAGGGATGTTGATCAGCGCCAAATTTGTAATATTTTTCAGAAGCGTACTAAACACACCCTAGTATCGAAGGGAATCGTCAAACATTGACACAGGTCCAGAAAGCTCAGACGACGTCAAAATTGTCGACGTTGCATCACCATGACAATCGCAACGATGAGCACCAAAGAGCAAGCCATGCACGAATAGTGACGAGAGCAGCACTTTTCTGGGGTCAAGGAAGACGGCGACAGAGAGTTGCAGGAGGGAGTTTGATGACTCCATGGTGGCAGACAGAAAGAGGGAGGATTCGCTCCTGTGACTTTATTCGTATCATGAATCACTTGTCACGCTTAGCGGCATAAATGCGAGCAGGACGTCGGTAGACTTCACACGCTGCACATCCCAGCAACGAGGGTATTCATCTTGAAGCAGACGCATATATGCAGCAAACTCGGCGAGTCACCTACGAGCAACGATCCTGAGTTTCTGGAGGCAGAATGTCCGAGCCAGGCGGACGAAAGGGTCGAGGTTACCTGTGCGAACAGGAGAAGAGGGTCGCAGCTTCCACATATAGTAGGGTATGCATGCACAGGGACCTGGACGCTGGGGGCTGAAGGCAAGACGTTGTCCAGCAAACGGTGATAGTCGTCCAAAGAACATCATAGTTATATAACGGACGTGTTTCGACGTGAAACAAAGCGCATAGAGGGAATCGAAGTGGGTGACGTGGCAGAGCAATTAGATTGGACAAACCATAGTCGATCGCAATGTGGCCTGATCGAGCAGTTCTCCCCAATGTACATCTACCCCTCGTCCCCCTCTCTAATTTCGTCCTCATACAAGTGAGGTAAATTCTGCTAGATGTTTACTGGTCCCAATCTTGCGCCATCTTCGTAACATGAGGGAATGGTCCTTGGACCCAGAGCCAGAAATCAGCTGGCCCTACGATGTCGTCTCTGCGTTTCGTCGAGAATCGTTTCTGCATAAGCCAAAATATGGCAGACGCAGACTCTGGAAAGCAACGCGAGGAGGGAGGGAATAACATAGCGTAGAAATGGCGGGTGGTAGAAGAAAAATATGCTCGGCAATATCCGGGTCAGTTCATTCTTTCCTTTTCTGGGTATCCGAAGGCCCAAGTCCAGCGTCATATGTGCCAGGTTCCACATCGTCTACTCCTTGTGGGAAAAAAAAAACCAGGAAGACTTTCTTGACAACAATCTTTGAAACTTTTATTTGTGACGCCCCTTGCCAAATTCAGCGTATCGATGGTGTACCCACAGCGGACTACGGCTCAGCTGTAACTCATTGGATCTTGGGTAGGAAGATGCAGGTCAACGACGTGCATAGATGTAATTTTGAGAATGATAATCATCGATCCCAGTCTATTCAGGTATACCTGTAGCTGGGAACTTGTTTCCATTACTCTGCTCGTGTCTTAGCTTATGTACTTGGTCTCTGTGAAAGTAAAGCTTCCGGTGACCTGCTCACGTACGCGTCTCCACAAGAAAAGATATTTCGCGCATGCGGGACGATGTTGTTTGGCTCGATGTGAGCTGTCGTCCGTTGTCGGTATTTCCCTCGCCCTCGGGATACATCTTTTCAGAACGAAACGATTTGCTCATGGTGCTGCAGCGACAGACCTAAAAGTAACCCATATGACATGGTGTGGATAAACGTCAACGTTCTATTTGGCAGTACTCAGGTCTCATGATCCACCCCCCTCAGCTAACATACCCCTCTCGCTCTTCCTGCATCTCTCTCAACAATCATTCGTTTCTTCTGCATTGAAAATTCCTCCAGATGCACATCTCAATCAGGATAGATTTCCGGACTTTCAAACAGTGCATCTGCGATTATAACAAAACCCGTCGAAGAGCATATTATGAATAAAACCCGCACGAGGCAAAAATCACCCAAGACACATTTCATTCCTGAGCTGCTCCCAACTACTGCGATGCGACTTTGATAAGGGCCAACAAAATGCTCTCTCAGTCGAAACTCTTCTCGTGTAACTTCTTAGTTTCCCTTTTGCTACATCTTCATTCGCGCATGGAGTATTGATTACCCGCTCGTCCTACGTAGACTCACAACCCAAGTCCAAGCCTCCCTTCATGAGTGTCGTACTCTGTTCTGTTTTGTGGCATGTAGGCGGTTAAGATTGGCAGCTAACCCTCTGGTACCGTCTCAATAGTTTGTCGGGTGTACATGAAATATAGCAACTCTGCTGGAGGCCATGTCAAGTGCGATGCATCGCAAATCCCGCAAATCCAGTGGTTTCAAGAGTTCAAAACATACAGGTTCCCATCCGCATTTATATGAATACCCGCGGACTTCATCGATTACGTAGTTGGATTCGCCGGCCGTCCTGAGAGTCGTGTCGTGAGGGTAATTCAAGGCGTTGCGAGAGGATTCAAAGGTCGCTGCAGATCGGGAAGATTTGTAGGTGATGTGGAAAAACCTGAAACGAGAGTTCGCTCCAACGACATAAAGATGTCACGCGCGGAGTGTCAAGCCAATATCATTGCGCTTGGCTGAGCTCTGCAAACGCATGCAGAATGTAGACTACAGTACCTACTTATATACTAAAGTACTAATCTACTAGAACTTTCTACATGTTTCCTACAGTTTCTCCCTTACTCATCAAGATCGGCATGATGCCGGATTGCCATATTCCAACAGGTGATGACATCGTTGCCACTGCATGGAGACAAGAGGGCAGAAAACGATGTGCGACAATGCACGTACACGGTAATAGCCAATCTGACGTGGACGAAGCAATGTCGTTCTACAACTGTTTCTTCACCATCGGTGAGAATATCTTTGCTTTTTGCAACCACAGTGCACTAACAAAGACCCGTCAATTTCATGTGCCAGAGTTGGAGATGGTCGTGTTATCTTCACTTGAGCCAGAGTCTGTCACCGAAAGAATCTTGCCTGGGTGAGTATCAAAGGATACCTCGTACAACGTGTTAGTACCGACATTTTGCACTTGACCGACGACTGTAAGGGTTACAGTTCCATTGTCAAAGGATAGATGCTCATGAATCGTTACGTCGTTGTGGATGCCAAGGAGTATCTTCGTCCTGATGGTTACAGAATCATAGAGAGCGACGCCGACTGCAGTCCGTGTAATTGTTGCTACCGGTGGGATAAACCCAGATCAGCCATGCCTTTGATGAACGCCCTGACATAATTCGACAAACGAAGATCTAGATGCGACCACTATTCCATTTTTGAACGCAGTGTTGGCCACTTTGTTCGTGAATGGAACATCATTCTAACCGGGTCAGAATTATAACTTCACAGATCGGTGATACTGCTGATCAAATGAATATACCATGCTACTAACAGAATGTCCCATCCTGTAATTAATGGAAGACACGTTGAAGCAACGCAAATCGCAATAAAGGAGAAGCTGATGATTCAAATGATTCGGCCGCGAACAAGTTCGCATGCAATGTCCATTTACAATAACCTTATATCTATGCAAATCATGAGTCTAGATTTAAACAATAGCTTTCCATACACCGTGTCTGTTTGCAATGGGAAACTCAACAGGTATGAACAAGAAAGGTTTCCCTGTTCATTCTTTCAACCACTCCTTAACTTTTGATACACTAGCTTCCTGCGCTCTCAACTCCGCTTCTTTCATGTTCCTTTCCCTTGCTGCCGCCAACGACTCAGGGGTGTTTCCCTTAATCCACATCGACAGTGCAAGGACATCATCCATTGCACGAAGCATTGGATGGGGTGTTAGACACTTGCAATCTCTGTGGTGCTTACGCATTGAAATGCTCTGATCATATTCGTCCCCAGGGTATTCGGGTGAAGAAGATTGGAGAGGGGGGATAATGGATTTATACTTGACCTCGAAACATTCCTCCATCAGTTTTTGAAATTCGGCTCCGCTGGCCCATCGTTTGAATGCAGCAACACCATAGGCATAGTCGAGAATGATGGTGGAAATCGGCGGACTGCCACTTCCACTTATGAAAGCATCACGCTGCCGGATAGGATCAAGTCTCTGATCGGGTTTAATGTGCTGGAGTGTAAGGCGATCCGTAGGCATAGGGCCATCTTCAACTCTGGGAATATCTTCGGGATTTAAAGCAAAGTTTGGCGTCTAAACCATGACCTTCGAAAAGTTTAAATACAAAGTTTATAATTTAACGCACCTTAAGGAAAGCAATTCGCCCAAGGGAATGTTTATTATGCAGATCTCTCGTCACAAAAATACCATTCTCGACGCAGTCATTCGTTTCGAGGTTATATGTTTCGTCTTTCAAGAAAGGAATGTCAGAATACGCATCACGGCGATCTTGATGAACTACTTGGATATACTAGACGCATGTTGAGTGATATCATTAGCACGAACAAACTCAGATGTACCTCATCTCCCTTGCACCTGGGAAGAATATGTATCGCATCGCACCCCTCCGATGTTTCCCTCGTGAAAGCACAATATTCCCCATCACGTTGCATTATAGAGTGACGAAAGTTTGAGAAAGAGCAATCGCATCTGTCTGATACGATGGACGTAATTCGGTCATTTAAACCCTGGTAATCAACAAGATGTAGTTGTCCTTGAAAATTTGTTAAGGCAGGATAAATCAGAGGCAGGAATCGCGAGAAGGAGAAAGGATGCTCACCATTAGGAGTATAATAATATTTGTCATAGAGCTTTCCAGAATCCCAAGTGATACTCTCATAATCAACGGAATCTCCGCCTGCAGTGAGAGCGAGATGTCCAGGGGCTCCAAATACTGCAAAGGCTACATACTGGAGCCATTTAAGAGGACGAATTGACAAACGCCTAATGTCGTCAATAGGGATTGAGAGTGCAAGTATTTGAGTGTCACTGTAATTTAAATAGATATCGACGGAGACCATGAGTGGAGGAGGAAAAGAAGCGGAGTTACAATTCTCGCTCCTGAGACATTTGCATAACGTGAAGTAACCATGTACTAACGAAGCTGGAACTGGTCCGTGCGCAGAGAATCGTGGCAGGGGCCGCAGGGCTGACTCGGATGACATCACTGATTGCAACTTTGCCTTCAGCTGTAGTGACCCGCTGCCCTTCTTGTTCCTTCTATTTTAGATGATATCCATCAGCAGAATGAAGTGTATACGCTGGGTTGTACTTGGATAGCTCATTCGGTGTGTTTGTTAATTTTCCAGTTTTAATCTAAGTGGTATGCATGAAATAAATGGTGACGACCCTCCGTCTCCAAGAGGCAGAAAGTGTCATAAATCCTGATTCACACATTTAACGGTGAGAAAGGGAAACAAGGTCTAAGCCACCGGGACGGAGTGATATTTAGATTTACTTGCTCGTAAGGAATGCTGGTTAGAAAACGATATTTTTGTAGTTTCCAGCGATTAGGAAATTGTGATATCAGGAATGCCCATGAACTGTACAAACAAGATCCACGACGCGAAATGGAACTAATAAAACTACGGTTCCTGCTCAGCGAGCACAAGTTCCAAGGGTGTTTCATAATAACTCCTAACTGCAGTAATCTCAGCTAGCGTTATCATCATTCGTAGCGATGCTGAATGTCCTCACGTGAGAGTTCTGAAGAACAAGAGTGAATTCTATAATGAATGCTAAGCAGGATTTCAGCCCTTATTCACCTTGAGTAGCGCCCTCATACATTCTTGAGAGAATGTCGAGTCTCAATTCATATATGAGTGTACATCTTCAACGGGACGATTCACGATTAATTTTAACTGATAGTCAGAGAGGAAGACAATGCAAGGTAATTGTTCACGATTAATGCATTGCTCGTCGACACACTAGACTGACAATATATGCATCAAGACGATTGTACCTGCTATGATCAGGTTGCTTCCATGCATCTCGAGCATTGAAGACTGCTCCACATTCAGCAACCAGGAAACATGGAAAAGCTATGATCGATACTTACACATAGGGTTACAATGCGGGAAATAAGTGTGTCGACGAAAAGGAGCCAGAAGATGTTGACTTGTGGGCTAGTATGATCGTCCATTGCTATCCAAGAGGAGCGCAGGAGCGAGAAATGAGCAAATTTTCGCTGTAGAGAGGGAGTGTCTGCATCACTGACCCTTCAAGGTTTGAAAACCCTGACCAATATTTGAAATCTGAAGAGTCGAACCCTTCAAAGCTTACGGCTGCAACTCACGTTGGCGCAGCTTGCCTAACGAAAGGACGATACATATATACAATCAAAATCACACCATCCTCGATACCGTTGGAGAATTTCATGGATAAAATATGTCCTGCGTGGCTTTGGATGCGGTATGTTCTTATCTGAGATGCACGGTTGCAAGGTCCGAAGTACTGCGTAGATCCATCAACGGTTTATCCCATCAACACCTGAAGATAGGCATGACACGTCTATCATATCAATAAGAACATCTATCCAAGATCGAAGTCACAACAGATGGCTGACCGTAGAGAGAGGTTGTGAGTATCCGTGCATGAGTACTGAGAGGTGATAGATAACTGGGTAGGTCAGATTGTGAGTTCTGGCTGCCGCCATAGATGATCGTGGTGTTCCTCCAAGCTACTAGGCAGATCCTTGATCTGTCGGTCGCAGATTGATGTGAACAAGGCGTCTACTTCAGAGAGAACGAGAATGTGTACCTAGGCTGAAAAGCGGAGAACAAAGCGACGAATATGCCCTTCACGCATTGTTACTCGGTCTGTGCCTTCGATGATTCTGTTATTCTTTGTGAAAGGTGTTCTCCGAGTGTCAGCGTGTAGAGCACAAGATATCGACTAGTGAACGATGTTACGAGAGAAGGTGTAGGCCCAAAGGGAAGGTATAAGCTGTGGGTACTTGTGATGACCTCCCGCGCTTCAGATCTTCTGTCACGGGGTCGGTTCCTGGCAGCGGTACTGCAGCGGTCACGGCCGTAAGTAATCGAAAAGTAGCGAATTGGCTACACAGATGCACTACCATACAAGGGATTATTAAGGTACAAGTTGCGGAGGGTCATGTAATTTCTTTTCGGGACCTCGGGCTAGACCCTACCCAGTGGCGGCGGCGAGGCTGACTTTCCCATACCGCCTTGGTTTCGGTCTCTTTCTTAACTCGTAATCGCACCAACGCCGGCGTTGAGAAGCCTAATAAGCGCCTCGTAAACTCTAATCACGAGTCTCGCATTATATATGAATGCGCATCTTCAGCATCATGATTAAAGTAAACCGGCCGTCAGAAACGGACGCAATGCAGCTAATTGTTGGCTAAGGGTCAACAGGTGCATATTATTAATTATACATAATGAATATGTGGTTCAGTTTCGCACTGTACTGCCAAGATATCTCACGCAACATGCAACAACCACACTAATTCCTCAAAGAACACAGCATGCTGTAAGAAAACGGGACGGGCTGGATACGTACGATGACATCTTTTGTTTCGATTAACATATACGTAAGTCGATTTCTTAGCCGCATCTTTAGATTGTCTGTATTTGAAGCCATCATTATGCGATGATACTGCGGTCGAATTCGAAGCGGTCTTGGACGTTGGCTCGACCAGCTCAAGATACTTGCCATACGTTGCGTGTCTCCCTAAACTAGGGTTTTCTCACTAAAGCCGATTGAGATTGACATCCACAGTTCGATAAATGAACAGAGCGCATTGACACTGTCGCTGACAAAACATATGCAATGATGTGCATCCTTTAGGCTACGCTTTTCCGCCACCTGCGTTGCTGGTGGAACCTGCAATGTTGTGTGTCTGTCCTCCGCCATGACCAGCACCCTCAGGCACATACACAGGCTGTCCACCCCCAGTAGTAGTAGAAGCTGCAGAATTGGATGTGTGCTTTCCGTAAGAAACACATCTGCAGAAAATTTAGCCGCAGCAGAGGGATATAACGGAATGTATCGAAAACCTCAATGGTTCCCTGTAAATGTCGCTGTGAGGATAGATACAGAAACAAGATGAAGGAAGGATACACACCTGTTGTATTGGAGTGTGTGAGAAAGGTTCATGTTTGAAGTACTGTTGCTACGAGTGCGTAAACCAGAGTGCGACTTCTGCTACGTATATATATATGTGTGCCGTCTTCTTATGCGAGCCAAACTGGCTTGCCGGGACTTATAGCTGGTCTGGAGAAGTAAACATCTATTTGAGAGGTGGGAGAATTGACTGAGAAGGATCGATGCCGAAATTCGGAGCTGCCGAGTTCGCCAGACAGGGGGAGCACGGAATCCGGCAACAAAAATCGTGACTGAAGGGAGCCTGCAAGGCGGTCAACAAGATATATAAAGTCGTAGTAGACTGCTACAATCAAGAGGGGGGGGAAGCGCCTGCTGAGACTTTGAAGTGCTTCGAAGCACAATATTTGAGCCAGTAGATACTAGCCCCATGGTGGCTATCAGCGTCATAGATTTCAGCATGTGAACCACCAAACCACTCGGTTATTATAAACATCTTCGACATGGCGTGCCAATATTTGCTGAAGACAACAACGAATCAACGATGGGTGCTTGCCGCAAACCTGCATGGACGTGGACTAGAGAGGGTTGACGGACACATTGGTATAGTAAGGATAGGCTCTTATCGACAAAGACTAGACTGTACATTATTTGTTATTCTGCTTGTTTCAGACTAGTTGAGTACTTGCTACTTTTCGTACTCCTTACAACACAAGTTCTCACAGCTAGTTCTCCAGCTTTGGTCTCCAACTGATATCTTTCTATTGCTATTCATTATCTGGGTTCCATGAATCTCACCATCAGTATTGTCCACAAAAGGCCCAGTGCGGCGCTCCACCGCCTTATGCTTCAGTCTCTACACGTGTTATGCCCTGTCTAGTAGAGGTAAACGCTGAATCTTATGAGTCTAATGATCCACAAAGGCCGTTTATTCGGTTTCACTGCTGTATATAGGCGTTTGTTGTCTTGATGCACTATTCTCCTCCTTCACATGTTCCCCTGACTTGAGGTTAGTACCGAAATAAAAACAGTTTCAGGCTTAGCTCAGGACCTCCAGTACGACTGTTCCTTGTCACAGCCATGTGGACAGCTCAGACAGCATAACCACAGGAAAAGAACACTTCCAACCTCCTCTATCTCCATAATGAACCCCGGTATCGAGTACAAATAAAATCTTCCCTACAGTTACGTTGTAGCTATATGACAAGGATCGCACTTCATTCATACCCATATGCAGGCTCACGCCACAATGAGCAAATTAGAGTGCTCGACCCTGTCACAGCCAACGGACATTCCGCCTGCCTCGAGGTTTTCGTCATCTCCTCTCTTCAATCTCAGTGATTACATTACCAGCATCGGAACTTCAGGTCGTTTCCGCCTATCGCTGCCAGAAATAAGTGTTTCTGAAATCGGCTCAATCATGTAAGCACATCAGACAGCCCGGGCCCAGTAGCCAACGCTTTACGTGAACAGCCGTTTAACAAGGTGCTCTCAAAAAAGACGCAGTGCAATCGGGTCGCACGTTAAGCAAACTCAAGTTATCACTTGCACGTTTGTGTCCTACAGAAGGCGAGGTACCTTTCCGTCAATAGATCTGGAGAACAACCCAATTGCAGGAATTTCTCGTACGGCCATACCATCACACCATCGGACATGAATGATTTGTGTAACATCCCTGGTTTAAAGGAGCTACATGTAATGGCCGGCAGTAAAACATCCATAACAAGTGTTAATACATAGCATCAAACGATCTCGGCCTTGATTGCTAAGCCTCAGATCGAAGCAGTACCTCCTTATCGACATCTGATCTGCATCTGATGTCAATAATGAGGTATTATTGCGCTTAGCTCCGATAGCCGTCATCGTGCCTTGAAGCCGGTCCTGAACTGCTTGCTTTTTGATATTGTGTACGCCGAGACGAACCTTTCCTGTCCCTTTGTCACAGTCGAGATGGTGGCTCAGCATCTTCCGAAGCTGTCTGGTATACATGAGGAATTACGATGTATACCCTCGGTTTGATTGAGTAACATGTGAGTTTAAAATGCAATCGTGTATATGTTCTCAATCGGTCTGGGATCAGGTCGTGCACTCCATTCAAACTAGACGGTGCTTGCCCTCTCACCCTAGGTTTCTGTTGAATCTTGACATTAAATTTGTGAGTATTCCATGACTATGTGCATTCGTCTTTATAAGCCTATGGTAATCCATTATTCCGAGATAAGCCCGTACTCTCGAACCTTCCCTCCAATGATGATGTCAGATAAGACTGATAAACCCCTAAATATTCGGACCGTCAGGTAGCCTTTCCATCGAAGCGAGTGTGGCGGCCTCTGCGATCACGGAAAGAAGCTAGTGACAACACAAAGACAACGCGCCATATGCAGATATGAATCATCGAGTTCCCCGTGATCGCACATGTGGTAGAATCCTTGGAGCTGACCCTTCTGAACGGCCGTATTCAACCGTGAGCTTCGAGGTAGTAACGATATAATTACCCTTGATTCTGTCCATGCATCAAGCCGTTCCCATTACGTGACCCAGCATAATTTATCTAAAAATCAACCTCGGAACCGATGGGCTCTGCTTCATGTCTGCGGTCGGCAACACAGAGAATTTATTTGTGTCCCTAAAGCGCATGGAGCTGACAACACGTGGAGACTGACGCTCCCTAAATTAATCTGTCCACTTCTGAAGGTGATGAGCATGAGGTCGTAGTACAATGGTGCTTCAAGTCCCACATCCTCGATGACTAGGTGCTCAACCTGCTTAGCATGTCGCAAAGTTGTCACTGTGAAATTGCCGATCCATTAGTTTCTACGACAATAAGCATAGGAAGCAGATGGTATGGAAGCCTTTGGGACGGGCGACAAAGGAGCAAATGAAACAGCAACATTTTCCGGGAAGTGAGGCGGATGGCGACAAGTAGCTGCAGGGAGAAATTGATGAGTACCAAAAATCGCATTCGCACACACCCGCCATTCATGGTGAATCCCTATGAGCAAGGACCCTGGTTCGGCGAGAAACGAGCTGAGGAACAACCGCACCCATCCACGAAATCGGGCGGCAGTGTGAGGCAGCGATCCGGATCTGCCAGGGTCTCACGGAGGGCGGCATGTGTTCAAGCAGGAGATAAACTGGGGAGTCCTCTGTGTGAACAAGGGATGACGGGTTACAGATTCCAAGAATGGCAGGATGCGCATGGACAGGGACCGGGACGCTGGGGGTTGAAGACAAGACGTTGTCCTGGAGACGACAGCGGTAGACCTCCAGAGAACAGTGGAATTATATCAAACAGGTAGTGTTGGTGCATAGGGTCCAAGCACACGGAGGGAATCGCATTGAAAAATTGCAGTGAGGGAGGGGATATCACGTAGTGAAAATGGTGATGGGCGTAGTAGAAAAGGCGCTCGGGAATATCCGGGTGAGCTCATTCGTTTTCGGTTTATTGACCGGAGGCACATGTCTAGCGCCACCAATCGAAGAAAGTGGTTCCTCGTCACCTGTTTTTAAAAGAGAAATCGAAAAGAATGCTTTCTTGACAACACCTTTATCACTTATATCAAATGTGATAGTCTCTTGCTCATTAGCCATGAATCGCGGAAATCCTCCAGCAAAGGGCCCGCAATACGTACGTTTGTCTATGATTGGTCTGCTCAGAAGGTAGCATATTGATTCACTCGCCCCCAAAAAGTAACGGAGGAGCGAAGGAGATCCAGGCTGACTCAAACGGTGACCTGTGATACTAGTCTCCTATTTATGTCTGACATCCGAAGTGCGTTACAATCAAATGATCGTCCTACCTATTTCGAAAAGGTCGCACCCGTCAGAGAAACCCTCAAAGGAAGAAATATCATCTCACGATGGTCGAGCGTCATTGAACAGCTCCCAGGACGACGACCACATGACGGGCGAATAGTGTGGCGACTGTTGAATTATGGAGACACTGGGAGACACGTCATATATAGTGTACCTGGCAAGCACAACTGAATGTTGTTGGGAATAGACGTCTGCAGTGACAACAGACATGACCAGGACGGCTCGAGAACGAACGTATATTTATGTACAATACATAGGTGGTGGTGGTACAGAGCAAAAAAAAAAAAGGTGCAGTGATCGGTACGAAATTCAAAATAGAGTAAAACGAAAAAACGCTAAAGCCGTCAATCTGAGGCCTTTCTCTCTGGAACCGGATCCTTAACAAATGTGACCCTCTGATTTTCATTATTGTACAAACCATCCGTCTGAAATGAAATTGACGCAATTGACACTTTCCGTCCATTGGTCCGTCACGCAGCGGGGCTTCTTTCGCAACAGAGATGCCCCTTTCTCCCGGGGGGTCCAGTTTCCCGGTAACCAGTAGACCGAATCACAGGGATCCAGATATCATAAAGCAATTACGGCTGTTTCAGGTGATAGTTATCCGTGAGAAGTGGGGCAATTATTGTCTTTGCTGCTCATAAGATTGACATTCCTTCTGTATTAATTTAGCTGTGAAGGCGATAAAGTCTTGATGATCACCTGATTGTAGTCTTGAATTCTGATTAACGAGTTTGCTGTGGATGATAACAATATTACCCATACAATCATGAAGAACTATGTCATTCCGTTGACGATGATATGCAATGTGGAAGCACAAAATTTGGTTTAGCGGACTCACTGCTATGAACAAGGAATATTGTCTTTATTCATTCAGTCACTCCTTGAATTTAGCTACACCAGCTTCGTGAATTTTTAACTCTGCTTCCTTCATATTTTTATCCCGTGCTGCTGCCAACGGCTCAAATGTGTTTCCCTTAATCCACATCGACAGTGCAAGAACGCCATCCATTGCACAAAGCACTGGATGGGTTGTTCGATACTTGCAATCTCTGTGGTACTTACGCCTTGCGATGCTCTGATCAGATTCATCCTCAGGTTTCCCTGTTTTGTCGAGGGATTCGGGAGAAGTGAGGAGGTAGAACGGATTTATACTTGACCTCGAAACGTTCCTGCATCAATTTTTGAAACTCGGCTCCGCTGGCCCACCGTTTAAATGCAACAACACCATAAGCATAGTTGAGAATAATGGTGGAAATCAGCGGATTGCGACTTCCCCTTCTGAAAGCATCACGCTGTCGGATAGGATCAAGTCCCTCAGGTGGTCCAATGCATTGGTATTTAAGGCACTCCGTAGGCATAGGACTGTTTTCGACTCTAGGAATATCTTCGGGATTCAAAGCAAAGTTTGGTGTCTAAACCATCAGCTTCGAAAAGTTCAAAACCAAGGTACATCATTTAGCGCACTTTAAGGGAAAGCAATTCCTCCGTAAGCATGCACCGCATGGGGATCTCTCGTCACAGAAATACCACTCTCGACGCAGTCGATGGTTTTGATATTATATATTTCATCTTCCACCTAAGGAAGGCCAGCGTACGCATCGCGTCGATCCTGACGGACTACTTCGATGTACTAGACACATTGAGTGAATTATCAGCAAGAACAAACTCGGAAATACCTCATCTCCCTTGTATCTGGGAAGGATATGCACCGCATCGCAGTACGCCGCTCTTGCCCTCGTGAAAGCACAATATTTCCCGTCACGTTGCTTTATAGATTGACGAATGTTTGAAAACGAACAATTGCATCTCCCTGATACGGTAGATATTATTCGGTCATTTAAACCGTGATAATAAATAAGATGCAATTGTCCTTGAACAACTGTAAAGTTAGCACCTGTCAGAGGCAGGAACCACGAAAAGGCAAGGACGCTCACTATCAGGAGTATAGTAATATCTCTCAGAGAGCTTCCCAGAATCCCTAGTGATACTCTCATAATCAACGGAATCTCCACATACCGTGAGGAAGAGATGACCAATGGCTCCAAACACTGCAAAGACTACATACATATCGGAGCCATTTCAGAGGACGAATTGACAGGCGCCTAACGTCGTCAATAGCAATGGAGAGTGCGAGTATTTGAGTGTCACTGTAATTTAAATAGATGTCGACGGAGGCCATAGGTATAGGAGAGAAAAAAAGAGACTTACAATTCTTGCTCTTCAACCTTGCATAACGTGATTCAGTGACCAAGCTGGGACTAGTCCGTGTGTGGAGAGTTCCGTGAAGTTACCGATTGTTAGCCTTCTGCTAAAGCGACCCGCCACTCTTGTTTGTCGTTTTACATCGACATAATTCTCTTATACATCAATATTAATTCGGACATACAGGTGTATATGTGTGTCCTACAGTCATGCACGTTCGGTGTGTGTTGCAAATTTTTAGCATTATTCTACAGTGAGCTTAACGTTGACAGCCATATAGTTGGATTCACGATTATTCACCTATCCCTTGACACTCTAGTGGTCGGATAAGAATAAGGCTTTGAAGTTCCAAGCGACTCTGCAGAAGCGGGGACGGAGATTCCTCAAAGACTCACACCATACACTTTCTCCTGGCGTCCCTTCCAAAGACAAGCACTTCCCGGAACCGGCGGCAACTATCATATTTACAAGCTTGCTGTTTCAAACCCAAGACTCAGAGCGTTTCTGAAAGCTCTGTTAAAGGGGAAATCCGTCCAATATTGGAGTTATAGAAGATACCTAGAGAGGATTCAGTCATTTGATCGTCATGGGAAAGAACAAGCACATACATCTGAAAACATCCATGAAGGTGCTTCTTACAAAACCATATATCGATGCGAACAATCGGATCAATTTGACGAGCTATGTCCGTATCGTATTCGTGGCCTTTCGTGATACGCTTCCGCCCTTAGATTACATCCGACAATCTTGACGCGACGCAATGCCTGCTTCAGGGAGGTCGGCTATAGCCAAGCATTAACCAGTGTCGAAGCATAGAGCAGAGCACCTAAGAGAGAGGTGTAGAGCACGACCATTTTCCTTGTAGAAGATGAGGCAATTCCAGGAGGACGAAATCAAATATATGGCGGCACAGAGCCATCTTTAAGGAAGAGCGAGATGAATAGCTAACTGATGACATGAGCGTCAGCGCTGGCAGAGAGAGGATTGCATGCAGGAGTCCGTATCGCATGTGGATATGAAAATACATGTCTGATGGTCAAGAAGTAAGGGCAACCCGGTGAGCGATAGGTGAGAAGCAGGAGGCAATGAAACACCCGACGGTCGGCACGCGTCTGGCTGTACTTAAGCTACTTCTTGTGAGATGACCCATATGTAGTGTCTCAGGCAAGGAAAGTCAAGGCGATGTCTACGTGGTGCAGTGCATCTTGATAGCGACCCACAGGACGGCGTAAGTTGGGCATAAGTAGAACGTAGCAAGTCGATTTTTGGGGGGGTGCTCGTCGACGGCAGCAGTACGGTCCTTATTGGGTTTCAATTTGACCGAGAAACTCGTGAGGATGCAAAATCAGGGAGACGTCGTCGTGAGACTGGAAAATTGAAATCTGACCCGTGATAATTTTGGGTTATATTGATCGGCGAAGTGGCTCAAAGTTTGTTCGTGTTTTGTTTAGCCTTTCGCTCAACCAATGCCGCCACGTCAGGCTATCACTCCATATGCTTTTTGTGCTTTCCTAGTGTTGGTCAGACTTCTAGAACTCGGTGGAAATACGATATGCCAAGTCAGCGACTCTTCATTGTCGACAGTGGTAAAACCTCATCGTCATCACTCAGACGTACACCAAATTGTACCTTCCCCAGCAGGAATGCCTTTTCCCCAAATACATCTAACTTTTCGAATAATCGACTTTGTAGCGAGGGTCTCCCACTCAGGTTCAGAGACACGTGCGCTTATGCCCCGATCCGGTAGTAACTCTGCTTTCGCTTGTTCGCCTTTTTGACTCGGGCTATTGGTTCCCATTTTCCTGTAGTCAGCATGGTCACTAGAGCAATCTCCGCGTCTTTTACGACTGTGTATCCTCACCTTGAAATCCTCCGTGATCACATCACACATAGGATATGATAATATGCCGGCAGGTCCCCGTGGCGAGTGGTGACGCCTATTAAAGACTGTTTGGACCATGCATGGCAGGGAACGACAGGAGCGTATCAAACGACGTCATCCCTACTTTAGAGAAAACGTGAAAGTCCTTATGGGAAGTTGCGCTAGGAGCGTCGGGATCAGGTCACGACACCAGCACCACAGCAATCGCGTCTAGCTCACCGGTGCATCCAACACTTGCGACAATTGAAAGAAATCACGGACTACTCCATCTAGACTTGTGCTCTCACGAGGTCCGATGTTACTTATATACACGCACCTAGAGGATGAATATCTAACTCTTCAAACATGTAGTGGTTTATGCCCCTGTGAACGAGGATCATTTTGACAACGGTGAGAGGAAAGGCATATCCGATGATTCGCACTGGGCGCTATCTTTCCAACGTCTGTTTTTGTGGTCACATTTAGGGTCAATCAAACCTTACAAACTTATCTCCTAGTTTCCCAGGGAGAGATATTTTAAGCCAGGTGCTGTCATATATTAAGGGTAGCAACCACATTTTTGCCGCAAAACCCCGCTGCTCTTTCCATGTCCGCTGAATTGGCTAAATCGTATGGGGCTGTAGCTATTGGTGCTCTCTGCGCCTCTTTGTACGTATCTGTCTTGTTTCTACATAGGCGGTATTCACACCTTAGGCTCTGCAGGCTTTCCGGCGCAGTCGCCATCCAGACCGTTCTCTATTATAAATTCTACCCGTCAGATTTCGTTTCGGTCAGACTCCTTGTCAGTGGCTCTAGCAGGTATCTGCGTCTCTTTTTCCTGACACGTAGGCGCCGTTCAGGTTTTCGTCGCATGGTACGTGTCAGCTTATCCGAGCTTTCCCATTCTCCGGCTCAAGATTCCAGGTTTCTGGATATATGTCATACAACTTTCATCTGGATCTCAATCTGGGACTGCTTCATCAGTCACTTTGGCGATATTGGGAGGACTGATGTGATTCCGTGGTAAGCCTCATTTTGACTTAATATTGGTGTGCTTAGCTGTACTGTTCGGTATGTAGGAGTATCGCAGTCAGTGGTTCCCCGAATATCGTTTACTCAGATATTAATAGAAGAACAGGTGACCGTTGTGGAAACGGTACGATCCACATGACATACTCTTCTGCCGTCTTTATATAGACTTTACTATCTTTCAGGCTCTGCTGACATTCTTAGTTCACTGGTACGTTGCCATGTCGTCATTTAACTACTATTGTACTGAATTTGTGCCGTCGAGCTTCTTTGCCCATCGGATATTTATGCGTACGCTTTTTCTCTTCCAAGTTCCTTGGAATTATCGAAGAACACTATTTGCAGTCAGCAGAAGAAATTGGCTACTCACATGTCCCATCGTCAGTTGATATCCGTACCGTCATTCGCTTATCTTCACGCTTATATACTCACTGTACAGTTGATCGCTGCAACCGTGCGCCTTGGTTAGTGTCTATACTCAATCACTGATCGTCTAATTATGGATACTTGCAGGTTCAGCATGTGGTATTTCTAACCACTTCTTATGTCCCAGATTTTGCGCTAACGATCCGGCATCCAAGTATCAACGACAGAAATGTACGCAGAGTCTTTTTTTTAAATGAGTACTGATGGATACATCGCAACCGCAAGGATTCGTCTAGAAACATATTCCGGATTTATCAAAAAAGTCGGAGTGAGTGAGATGTACTCATACGTTCCTCACCTATTGCTGATTTCCACGTAGTGGGTGTTCACGCTGGGACTCTCCATGTCATCTGTCGCTGATATTCTAATCACTGTCTCTCTCTTTGGACTTCTTCACAAAAGTCGTACAGATGCTGAGAGGTACTGACTAATCCTTTTCGATCTATCTACTGCTGAGAAAAAATTCTCCCAGCATCAACGCCATTATTGATTCACTGATTTTATATACTTTTGAGACCGGATCTCTAACATGGTATGATAGGAACTTCTCCTTCACAAGACTGATGCTTACAGACAGCCTAAAGTGCCGGTACTATTGTTGACATGGCCTGTGTAACTTTCCCTTAGTATAAGATCCAGGAACGAAGGCTCAACTCCGAATACAGTGGGTATCGATGAAGTCGAACTTGATATTCCTGGGCATACACTTTGTTATCGGGAAACGTATGTGCACAGCTATCGCGTATTCCGTATATCTCACCCGTTTACAAAAGTGTACGCAAACTCTTTATTAGTAACGTATGTATTCGTTACGATTCCCTCCTTTGACCCATCGGTAATTTCCACTGCTCAGATTGAATGTGCGGCGCGGTCTTCGCCGGGGGCAATCAATCTATTTTTCGCATAATCTAGATGATGCTAATAGGCTGGCGTTACACTCACGCCAAAGGGTGGCAAGTTTCATTTTCAAAGCGTTCGTGCTTGGGAAAAGAAACGCTGACTTCGTTTGATAGTCACATTTGAATGAGTCTGAATTCAACAAAGTAACGGAGGTCAGTGCCGGAGATATGTGTGAAATCTTACTCAATTGGTTGGCAGCTCCAAATAAACGTGCAGCAGAGCGTTCACTGCAGGACAGATTTTGATTTGAAGATGGAATCTGTTCATACTAGCCGTGATGGCAACGAAAGCGTAGTTGAGTAAATAGTTGTATTTGTATTGTGTGTCTCCATGAAGTCCTTTAGTCGTGATCGATGCTGTGTAACTATTATTATGATATTGTGAAATGGAACCAATGTAGTCGATGAAATAAATACAAAGTCATTTCAAGCAGTATGTGAGATCGTATGGCTATTCTAAGTGCCATACATGTTCATATATGTTCACTATTGGGCGTCCTGAGTGAATTGAGCAATCGTCATATGCACAATCACGAAAGAGGCCAGAGCCGAAGACTGATCAAGCAAATCATGAGCCGGATATTGCCAAGGATGCTCCTCTGTCTAGCACTGTATCTGATTATTCTGAATATCAAGTCTCTGCGGCTTGCCCACTGTGCCACTGTACGTCCTTTGTCATAAACGTGGTTAAGGCTTTGCACTAAGTTCAACGACGTTTCTTTAAGGAAAATGGACGCAAGAGTTTTGATCACTAGTAAATAAATAGCACTCGTACTATCCTGTGAGATGTGCAAATATATCCTCGGATTCTTTTCAAGGCATTTTGTTTGTTAACATATATGAAATACGGCTGTATGTTCGGTCTTTCTCGTCAACGTCGAGCTCTACCAGTAGTGGTGGTTACTATCGTTAGGTACAGGACAGTTCATCTGACGCATCATACGAAATCATTTCGGGGATAGTGGTTCTCATAGGTTTGTGAAGGACTGTTCTATCTCTAGAGGTCTTGTTAGGTTTAGAAGAAACTCCGCCGCGACGCCACACTGACAAGAGAACCTTGGGTTTGTCACACCATGGTGTCAGCCCTACTAGATCCATAACGCTCGTCTGCGCAACTCCCACCCGCAATTCACCCACTGGTATCAAAAATCCAGACACTGCGTGATGCTAATCAGTACGAACGCATGCACTTCCGACCCTACTACAAATATCTTCATCCAAATGAGAAGAGTCCGTTCGCTTGTTAAAAAAGAAAAACTAGGCAGAATGGTATTTAGATATAATCGTCGATGCTCGGTCGTGAAAAAAAACATATTCCACTCTTTACATAACAGATATTTGAATAGATCGGATATTCCAGATGTCATCTTATCTTTCTGCGAATCAGAGACGGAGTCAAGAGCGAGAAAATCTTATAATCTACTCTGCATGCCCGAAGCCACACCGCTGCGCTTCTTCCATTCCTGCAAAGCCAGCTTGCGCAGACTGCCTTTCATGATCTTTCCGGAAGGCGTCAATTCTGTAATTCACAATACCACGACCTCAGTTTTGACGGTAGGAAATCACAACTTTGGCGCATACCGAAGGGAGTTTCGAGCACAAGTATCATCACTGGAACGGCGAACCTCGGGAGACTGTAATAAATATTAACACAGGACACATTTAGAAGGAGGAAAGTAACGGACCTCCTCCGCGCCCAAGCTAACACGGATTCCTCTGTTACCTTGCCTCTAAAAGCAGGTTTGACTGAAACAACGGCAGCGACGAGTTCCCCTAGACGAGGGTCTGGGAGGCCCACGGCAGCTACTTCAGAGAGGCGGGTATCATTGTATAGTCCATTTTCGATGGATATCGATGACTACCGTAGATCATACAAGAGGGAATGAGTACCACGATGGCAAAGTAAGAACAACCGGACGTACGATACTTTCTCCGCCTCGGATAATGATATCTTTGACTAATACCTGATTTGAGTTCAGGGACAACGGAATTCGGAAAAACGACTTACTTCGATCTTTGATGTACAGGAATCCGTCTTGGTCCTGCATCCCCAAATCTCCCGATTTGAGCCATCCATCAGATGTTAGAACGCTGTTAGTGGCCACTAGGGAAGAAATTAGAATCGTGCAATTTTTCAGAGACAAGGCAACTACCTGGATCGCGCCAGTATCCTTTCATGACATTGGGCCCCCGTCTAGGATCGATATTAAGTATGGGGCGGTGAGTCGTGAACAGCGCACGTACAGCCAAACCTCGCCGGTCTGTCCTCTCGGAAGTCGAACACCATCCAGGACAATCGCGATCTCATTTACAGGGGAAGGAAGCCCACTAAACGAGTCACATAAGTAGTTGAAAGCAGTAACAAAAGTTTGACATACGTGCTGTTAGGTCGACCCACGTAATCTTCCCCTGCGATCTGAAATAGTTGTCACACTATCTCCTTTTCTACAAATGCAACCGACTCACTGCGACCGATATGGAATTGGTCTCTGTCAACCCGTACCCTTGACTCCTATGACTTGATGAGAATCTTCGTATGGGGTTGTATCGTAAGGACGTACAATTCAGCAGTCGAGAAAACCTCTCTCGCTCTAGAAATGAGAATTTCAGGTGCCGGAGATCCACCGAAGAACAGGCGTTCGAGAGGATATCCAGCAAGAGAACTATCCATGAGATCAGATACCATGGCTGGGACACTGAATACTGGAAATAAGACATTCGACGATAATACGATGAAAGCACTCATACCCCCCGGCAACGCAGACGTTTTCTTCCCTGATCAACCTGTACAGTCCATGTAAGTTGAAAGATTCTGATCAGCTTGACAAAGGAATCGTACTGCGCCGCTGAAACAAGGGATGTGAGATGGGGACAGAAGTATATGAGTTATCCAGACCTTCTTCGATTATCCATTTAGTCATGAGGATGATCTTCATTCCTGACATAGTAGCCAGCATCTGTATACGGTGAGATTGATCAGTACGGCGATAGAAGTACCGACGCACGGTATAACTAGTCGTCCCGGTGACGTGAAACAGTGGAACAGCAATGAGAGCGCCCTTCTGGAGAACGTTGGCAGGTGTGGTGGGGTCCGGGAGATTTTCTCCCCGTCTGAGGAGTGCACGCATTCCGCCAACGATGGTCTGAAATTCCATTGAGGGCTGGATACCCTGACTATGAAACAAGAGTGTCTACGTACGTTGAGGGTGTTTGTGAGAAACTGGCGTTGGGTACTCAACACACCCTTTGGCAATCCGGTCGTACCTGAAAAGAGATAATGAGTAAGCGCATAAATTATGACGAAACACCTACCAGAAGTGAACATAATAGCGGCATTGTCTTCTGGGCTAATAGTAGGATAGTCTGTGAAAATGTCCTTGTAGGTACCTAGATATTTGTCGACGGCATCATGATAGCTCTCCATTCCTTGGGGAATACCTTGAGGGTGCAAAATAAGGACGGCAGCAATCCCGGCTTCTGCGCACATCTTGTCGATTGCGAGTGCGAGAACATCTGCACGTTCAGCGTCAACAATAAGTAGCCGGGGCTGGGTATGGACGAGACAAAATGTGAGTGGCTCGAGAGGGAGCCATCTGAGAAGGATAATATCTGTCACTGTCCATAGAACAGTGATAAAAATACGGCTTACGCATTGACAAGAACTGGCACGGCACCGAGGAGGTCTGTTCAGTGAGAGTGAGCATTCGGAAGAGAAATGGGATGGAGACCTGCTTACGAATAGCCCAAAAAATGACTAAATATTCGTATACATTTCTGGAGCACACAGCGACTCTGTCACCTAACAGAACATGTTATAGTGGGCGATGAGAAGTAAAGAAGAGATAACGACTATAGTACCTTTCCTAACACCATAAACAGTGTAAAAAATGCCCGCTGTGCGCACTGAGCTATCAAACACCTGACGGTAAGTGTAGCGCTGTCCCTCAAAGACGATATAAGTCTTGTCTCCATTTTTCTCGACCGCCGACACCCAAAAGGCGCGAAGCGTCGGGGCCAAATTCTTGTAGACCTTTAGGAGTTTGCCGTCGATTAGGCGAGTTTCTACTTCGTGAGCGCATCCGGGGCCACAAAGTATGTCCTCGGCTGCGAGGATTTTGGGAGAAGACATCGTGAGAGTGAGGTAACAATAGCAAAAACGCTCGCTTACTTTCAACAAGTGAGCGTTTCGGTGACCACGACATGGCTTGAGTTAGGGTAGTTGTATAGTCTGTAGCGTCGTTTTATGGTGGTATAGTAGTGAGCCTTAACAAAGGGCAAAAGGCGAAGGACTTATTCATTGGTGAACAGGGGCGTGCAACATGTCCGAGGCCTATGACAGTCTCCGCGGTTTTCGTTATGTTCCGTGTGACTTGGCTGATTATCGGCTCGATGTATGAAATTATTTTGGGTGTTAACGGCACAAACAATACCGAGGCCCGCCATTCGCGATTGCTTTAAAAACAAGCTTTCCTATCCTTGCAAGGAACTGTCATGGTCCTTGGTCAAAATTAGTAGTGCATGAAGGTTCGCGGAAGGTTAACGGATACCTTCCGTCCCTGGTAAAGGTCTTTAGCTAGTCGGCACCGATACTAGAAGTAAATTTGGACGCGGATTATTAATGATCCAGCCCGTTGCCGTGTTCCAATCTAGTTTTCTGCCCGGTGGACATTGACAAATCTAATATTTGCGCTATAAAACACAGACAACGTCAATAGGAAACGATGATTTAGTAAGGATCTGTCAACTTGGCAGGACTCGCCTAGGAAATGAACGTTGGCATAGTGGGGTTCATTTGAACCCATGAAAGAGACTACACCTATGAGAGTCTCGAGCCTTGCGCAACGGCGTCTAAAGCCGTGCCTCGAGGCCCTGAAACATCAACGCAGCCGAAGTTATCTCCTCGGACAAGACACTACATCTCCCTGAAACAGGGAAATTAGAAATTATTCACAAGCCATGACACCTTGATAGATATGTGAAGGTCGTAGCTTCAAGCAATCCGTACCAAACTAAACTGGGACGGAAAAGAATTGTATATCAGTACGAATATTCGCTGAAAGAAAGGTTCGACGTCCACCGTAACTTGAAGAATGTCATCATGACATGTTGTACTCTGTTCGGCGTTCAGCTAGTGCAATCGCGAATCATGACGCCAAGGATTTTCCGCCCGCGTGGCTCCAGAGTGCCGGATACGCTGCCGACAGCGTCTTCCCGTCAAATGCCAGTACGTTGACCTCGAGGGACAGGATCACAAAACACCATATCTATACCTCCCCTCACGTAGCAATATTTCGTACGGAAGGTTCAGCGAGATTAGTCAGAGAATGCCGCTTTCAAGGAATGAAAGTTTTAGAAACTGCCGGAGCTAAGGGTGAGATGACAATTCTTCTTCGCCGGTAACCGCAGTACGGAATGTGCTGCATCTTCTATATCCGAATTTGGTACAGCTGATCCAAAACAAGTAGATAAGTCACGACCTACCTGCAGTGCGAGAAACGATGGTAGCATAGTTCACCTGGACGAAAGAATAAGATGCACTAATCAACTGCCGGCCGAACTACGCATCAAAGCGAAATGTACTGTTTGCTAGACATCGCAACAACAAATGAAAAAGATCGGTCCCCTATCAGGCTCCGCCCCTAACACATGCGCAAACAGTAAATGGATCATGCGTATTTGTCAGAGCAGGTGCATTCCTTTATGAACTATTGTTCGTTAAAACAATCACAATCTTCTCGGTCCTTGACATCAACATCCCGACGGAACCGTAGAGTCATCACGGTGGTTAGCAGCATTAACGCCCAGGCCACGACTAGCAAAGGCCCTCCATAAGGTGCATGTGTTGACACCACCGAATCTGTTCGCATCAGCCTGAATCCACGCGTCTCGTGCGTTCAGGACTATCAGAACCTCATCAGAAGGAAAGCCCGAAGACAAGCAAATATGAAAACATACACGTAGGGTTGCAAGGCTGCAGTGCCAAAGCATCGAGGAAGAGATGCAAATGCACGACGTTCCCAGCCGCACCAGTAGGATCCGTCTTGGCAGTAGCAGACCATCCGAGTTCGGAAACGAGCGCAGCATAGACATTATGAAGCATATTTGCCCAGACTTCTCCAATGTCATGAACCTCATTAAGGGTAGCGACGGAGGAATAGCGGAGAGGGTTTACAGTCCTAAATTAGAATTCTTTAGTTAAATAGACTGGACACAGTAAAAAAAAACCGGTCATACGCGCTCGTAGAGTATGGATGAGACCGAATACCGGCAGCATCGTCGATCACGTATTGGCCCAAAATGAAGTCGGGTACAGCCGAAGATGTTTTTTCAATCCAGCTAAAGGCGGTGGCGTTACTCAGTACGCCGAAAATGCAAGGGGAAATGATGTTCTTACTCAGCCATGGCATCTGACCAACCTGCAAAAAGATGATCGGGAATCAAATTTAGTCGTTGAGAAGACTAGCACCGACCTTCGCCCATGCCGCCCGCTTCAAGAGTCTGCAAACAGCGCCCAGTTCCTCCACCGGTCATACGATTCGTGAGGCCATGTGTGTTTTCGTGTGTGACAATATCGTTCTCCAGGGCACCGTCGCGATCAGGCTATTAATTGCGATTAAAAACAGTAACTTTTCAAAGGAATGTCGTACTCACATTAGTAAAGTCCCACAAGAACATTCCTTAAGAAGATCGAGGATAAACAGCTTGACAGATAGAGGCACGTAACGTACTCATACGACCAGATTGTCCACTATTCATAGGTAGGTCAGTATGGAGGTTAGCGGTACACGTACGAAGAACGCACTCAGCAGGTGTAGCAAAATCAGCGTTATCAATGCCGTTCGCATCTTGGACTGAGATCGTAACACGATCATTCCCGACACCTCCCAATCCAAAGTTGTTCGTCTGGAAATTGAAGGCGGACTGGTGAGGAGCAACCTGGTTATCCTTATCTGACCAAGGGGAAAATCTGGACGTACCTCGGTGAAACCGTACCTATTAAAACAGTGTTTAGTAACACATCAGATAGGTGGGACTAAGCGTACCTATAATGCAGGTCGTGCACACTGTTCACGATATAGAATGCGTTGGTGCGTGCAGCATCGAGGTTCGCAGCAACTGTTGGCGCCAAGCTATCGTTATCCGTAAAGATAAAGTTCAGGCCGGTCGAAGATTGCTGCGTAGTCGCTGACTGAGTGCCCTTGAAGGCGATAGCGTTGTTTCCTCTGTAATCGATGGTTAGATGTAGCCTCGTAACTAAACTCTAGGCTCACGAGGTATCACTAGATGCAGTGAGAGGTAAGGCAAACAGGTAAGTTAATTGAATACTTAGATAACATACGTAGTACTGGTCGTTCCGGTAGAATGCCAACCCAAAGGAGAAGCTGCCAGATCTTGTGGATCGGTAACGGTTGAAAATCCCTCAGTGGGCAGCTCGAGATTAAACGGAACAACCCTATACTGTAAGTGTTGTCAGGGAATGGTTTGAGCGAATTTGAGAAAAGTGCGCATACTGAAGCTTTCGAAACAAAATCGGTCACAGAGATGACGTCTCCACTGTGGGCGTCAACAAAAGCCTCGAACCAAGCACCTGTTTCCTCATTCTCAATCTGGATTACATGCGTGAGAACGACAGTATTGTCATCCTTGACTAGGTACTCCAAAGTAGCGGGGAATTGGTTGAAGGTCCCGGAGAGTGTTGACTCGGCAGAGGCGATGGCGTCTTCCAAGGATACAGAAGGTGTCGATGAAGCGATGCTCGCTATGCATATGACAGTTAGGAAAGATTGCGAGCCGGGCTGGCGAACATACCCGGTGACACAAACGATGACCCGAAGGCTACAATCTAAAAATGATGAGATGTGGGTGAAAATGTCGTTGCTACGAGTGAGTTGTGAACCTTGTTAATCTTCATGGCAACGTTGCCAACCGCGTTCGCGAATGGGACACCATCCTATGTTCATTGTAGATAAATAACACCTGTTTCATGAAGATAAGGAAAAAAACAAACATGGGCTTGTCGAACGAAAGCATGGCTAGCCGCTTCTCCAACGAAGCCAGACTTGAACGTAACGGTGCTCGGGTCTATACCAAGGCGGGATGCTACAAACGAGGTAGCGCTATCCTCTAGGCTGGGTGTGACAAACGATGAGACAGGATGGTCTATTCCTTCTCCGAATGTCTGCAGACTTCATAGTGAGCGTCAATACGAAGGGCAGCGCGTCAAAGAACATACCTCGAAGGTCGAGGGGGGGTGAAACGTCTCGATTTGAAGGTCACGACGGACGACCCGTGTACGATGAGTACCATGCTTGGATGACACCATCCAAGGGGCCGCCATTGCTGCACATGCTGCCAGGGATACCACCAAGAGAGTGCTACGGCGTGCCACCATTGCTTCGAGCTCAATAGGTGTGGTTACTCCTCCCTTCATTCTTTTATCCTATGGTCCATACGCACAAGGCATATGCCTCCATATGCAATGTTAGGACATACGGATAACTATGGGAACGCAAAGTACCTTTCCTGTGGGGGAGACCCACGCCTAAAGGTCTTGGCTAGGCGAAGAGGCCCCGGTGTGAGATCAACATAGAAGTCGGGAGTCGTGGAGCATGGAGTTTCTCCAATTCTCAACCATGAGGAAGACGGTTAAGCAGACAAATTCAAGTGTGAGAATGGGCTTTCAACATTTAGAGCACATGAGTGGTAGCGTCCCCTTGATAAGAGGTCACTGGAAGCCTTGATAGTATATGAGGGTGTGTAGAACCACGTTGAGATAAGGACGTACGTGTATGGCACAATGCCTGATGACTCGTTATCTACATGAATGTCCGCACTCAATATATCCGGAAGATCCCACGAGATATTTACGCGTCTATTTCGCATGATCCGGGAGTCATCAGATTGCACCATTTAGTCAGAAATGAGTGCTGATGACTGATGATCATAAAAGCTTGGCGGTCCATCCCTCCAGCCGCAAGAAAGCACTCGCATGGTTCGACGTCGATCAGGGATGAAGCGCAACTCCGTTTGTCCGAAATGTCACACAAAGCTATGATGCTGTATTCGTGCCCGGATGAATCAGCAAAGATCGCACTGGTGAACGGTCCGGGGGAAAAGTTGTAATATCCGGCATTTAAATGTTACATCTCGGGTAAAACTCGTTGTCTGATGTCGCGTTTGAATCTTGACGAAAGCGTTTATAAATACCATATGCCGCTTGGTATAACAGCAAGTACGGCGGCCAGATATGAGAAAAACGTGATTTCGAGTGGCAACTATCGGCTAACATGAGCTAAAACATCAGCCACGAGTAATACAGACCACGCTTACAGGTTTGGATGGGGCCCTAGTTACTCCTCCAGCCATGCTACTAGAGGACTTCTGCGCACAGTGCGGGAACCTTCCTAGGTCGTTATTGGGCAACATGAGCTGGGAATTCTTGTTCGTCCTAAAGCGTCGTAGTGAACGTCGACCGTTACAGTTGTAGAGAGACCATGCGCCGAAAGAGAAGAAGAAATTTAATATGGGGATGGTACAGCACGTGCTAGGCTGTAAAGCAACGACAGCCCGTTTCCCAGTTTGTTCCGTCCAGTTGCAAGAAGTAACCTTCTTTTTTTCTATCGAGCTCTAGAGGCCAACACTGGCAAAGTTCAAAAAGCATATGGAACGACGGCCTTCCTGGAGGCATTGGTTGAACGAAAGGCCAAAGGAAAATACAGACAAACTTTCTGCCGCTTTGCCGATCGGTACTTCAAAATAATTTAAAATTATCAACGATCGTATTGCGATTTCTCAATCTCACGGCGACGTCTCCCTTGTTTTGAAGCCCCATGAGTTTGTCGTTCAAATTGAAATCCAATGAGTACCATACTGCCACAGTGGACGAGCTTCCCCAAAGCTTCCCTCCTGAAAATTTCTTGCCACGTTCTACTTTAGTTCTACTTATGCGGTGCTTTGCGTCGCTATCAAGGCGCACCGGACCGCGTAGAAATCTCCTTGACTTTCCTTTGCTGCGGCACTACCTATGGGTCATCTCACAAGACGTAGCCTTAGCACAGCCAGACACATGTCGACCGTCGGGTGCTTCATTACCTGCTGCTTCTCACCTATCGCTCCCCAGGCTGCCCTTACTTCTTGACCATCACACATGTGTTATCATATCGATATGACACGGATTCCCGGGCGTATCTCCTCCCTCTCCCAGCGCTGACAACCAAGGGACCCTCCTGTCCTCAGTTAGCTAATCATTTCGCTCTTCCTTAAAGACAGCTCTATGCCGCTATATTCAATATCGTCTTCGTGGGCTAGCCTCATCTTGACTTCTACAAGGAAAACGGTCATGCGCCTCTCTTAGGTGGTTTTCCTTTTGCTTTGACACTGGTTAATGCTTTGCCATGGCCCACACCCTTAGGGAAGACATCGCATCGCATTGCGTCAAGATTGTTGGACTAATCTGAAGGTGGAAACGTATCACTCAGTGTAAACAAATACGGTACGGAGAAATATAGCTCTCCAAGTTGATCCGATCGTTTGCATCGATGTATGGTTCTGTAATGAGACATCACACCCAATCTCGTTCGAAGCCGAATCGCTCAGGTCATCAGCTATCTCATGTCGAATCCTCCGACGGTTTCACGGAGTGGAATTTAATGGATAGCACGAAGCACTCGTATGCCAACCAATATCACACATCTCTGTCTTGTTTCTTAAGTGTCTTCCATCGAATTCTGACTCCGTTACGATGGTGTTCCATTGGCGAAGACTGCTTTCAACGATTAGAAAAGAGCCGCATTAGGATCCTCATTTGCTGATATATGTGGGCGCCTTTACCCAAACCCTTCCTTAACCTTTTTTTTACTGGAAGCAACCATGAGCATGAAATTTCGAGGAAACAAGGTTATCGCTTGACGACGAGGAGGCTTACGCTCACAATTCATGTGCAACCTTTGATGTCGTCCATGCGCACACATTTTAGGAACGCTCGCTGCACTTGGCATCGAGTTCCTCGGCTTACGTAGATTTGATGCTCAATTTTGAGACGTCCACGAGAGCTTCCCACATTAATTTTTAGATATTCCAAAACTCGGAGACTGAATTATGTTTTCCCCTTGGCAAAAATTTCAATGTCACTGCCGATACTGGGATGGCATAAATTTGAGAAATTGGAATAGTCACAGGATATCTTTATGTATGTTGTCAGCGGTGTGTTTGTTCCTTCCCATAGCAATTAAATGACCGAAACTTCTCGGTGTATCTTCTTTAACTCGAATAGTGGTTAGCTTTCCGCTTTGAGAACGGTCTGATCCTTAATTATTTTGAAACCAAAAGGCTCGTAAATGTGGCCTCAGATATCTCTAAGACAATCCTAAATCATACAAAGTGAACTCAGTGAGAGTGGAACCATCCTCTATCTGCGCTGACAACCATGATGGCGCCCCTTGTCTTGGATGACTGGGGAGAAATTTCTCAGAGAGAGAAAGGTCGTAGGGGAATCATGACCTAATGGACTAGTTATTTCTTTGCTCGACTCCGCGTTGTTGGTACGTGGGATCAAGGGCTAGAGGGGGTGTCATCCGTCCGTCAATATTCGCCTTTAGTAAATGTTCAATCATTAAGTGCACAAAACTCAGGATAACAATGTACATACGGATTTCTGAAGAACACCATTCATAAATTTTTCGATCTGCGGGCCATACTATGCAAACAATAATCTTCAATCTGTGTCAGGCTATGCTCCAGATATTATACATACGACATTCTATCACCAGTCTTTTGTTTTTTGCAACAGACGAGCATAGACATCGTTGAAGCCCCAATGCATGCTGAGCTTGCCTACATATAGGAATAAATCAGGCAATATACATGTAAAACTTTAGCCCTACGTCATCCAAAAGAATCTCCTGGAGCCTGTTTGAAACTCTCTGAGAACCCTGACAATGTTGCCGTCTGATGCCGCGAGCCTCATCTTGCCCTCACAGACTAGCGCACGGGTTACAGCTTTAGAAAATGGATCATACATAACCTTTCTTTCACTCGACATCGCACGAATACTAGTAGTTGAAGAGTCTAAGAAAGAACCTCGTAGAACCATCCAGTACCAATCATCATAATATCATATAAACACTAGAATAGTATGCTCTGATAGCAATTGCAATATCATCGTTGAGCACAGATTTTCGAGGGAAAGACTGTCCTGCTAGATTGAAGGATGTACTGGTTAGGTCATTAGGGAAAACAACTTTGAACTCGAAGGGAAGCATCGGAAGGATAGTATAGGAACTAGAGCTCCGTCGTCGATACAAATATACGGTTCAGGGGAACATCGTGATACACTGATAGCCGCCGCCGGTTCCGGGAAGCACCTCTCATTTGAGGAGAACACAGAAAGAAGAAAGACGTGGTTTAACAGCGATATACACAACTGCAGAGGTATCGATGAAAATCTTTATGAATGCAGACGCTTAAGTTCATGGATGAATAAAGGTTGGAAAGTGCAACAGCTGATGCAATCAGAAGAAGTTAGACGAAAGTAGCCGCTGGCTTATTATCGATGACGGCTACTTTAATGCCTGGTTGCCAGATCAAGTTCATTACTAGTTCTACCTCAGTCCTTGCTCCATACTTCGCTTTGTAGGAAGCCTAGAGTGCACACTGATGTATTTTCTGCGGTGGCTAACCTTTGCTATTTCTTTCCATTGTTTGGATCATATCGGCTACAGTTCACTGCTAGTCTTGCCGCATTGATGAAAATTTCGATCAGTAACTAAAGACACTAGAGAAAACCCCATGTTCATATCGTCCAGAATGATAGTTGCCATGCTTCGGCGCGGTCAGTATCAATACATTGCTTTAGACCAGGTATTCAGGGAGGTGCAAGTCTCTGATGGCTCCTCTCTGGAGACCCCCGTCCCCAGTATGTGGTCGGTTCTTGGTGACATATTTTGACTTACAGTCTTATTAGACCACGACCATCGTACACCTACATGACTTGGATTTATTACATCCTACGCAGTGATCCTTGACATTGTTGCCGTCGTGATTCTTATCACCTCACATACCTGATCTCCTCGATAGAGGGAGAGGTCCTATTCTGTGAAGACGAGGCTCAATATGTAGGTTTGAGAAAATTGTAAGAAGGCAAATTCACCGCCGAGGGGTCCATCATAGGTAATGCAGCAAGCGGCGTAGAGGGTGCTGTACCTTGCTATCTCGGGGCTGAGATAGGAAAGGATGTCAGCAAGGAAGTTGGGCAGAATTGGCTGTTTAGGCTTATGATCGCGTTCTCTATGAATGCTTCTTGGTTCTACAAATGAAGTGCTGTACGAGAGGAGTTTCTGTGGTCATGAAGGGTAAGCCCAGATCTGTCTGTGTGCATTGATAATACATGGTGAAGTAAGTTTCAATAGTCTTGGCCCAGAATCGGGGAGCGAGATAGGAAATCTATGGCATGATGGTTCGCCGGGATGAATCTAAGAGAATAATGGTGAAAAGGGGAAAGTATAACAATAGGAGCAGAAGACAGTGATACCTTCGCAGACTAGTATCGGCATCCTTTGACACTCTATTACCTTAATCATCGATTATCTGATGTAACAATAACTTGAAGAGAAGGCATGCCTGCGAGGCAAGTACAATTTGGGGTACATCTGAGTGATGACGATAAGGGATTGCCACTGTCGACGATGAAGAATTACTAACCTACTATGTCCTATCCATAGTCAATGATGTATCTGTCTATTACCATTAGCAATACGAATGTGCCCACACAATTGACACAGTCAGATCAATGACCAAATCTCTTCGCCCCCAAATGAGCAAGCCCAGCCGGGCATGGTGGTTCAATATCTTCCAGGTTACATTCAGCCATGTACTGCTGGCTCAAAACGTTGCGGCATGTCCTCAACCTGCAGAAGGTGGTGGTCCATTCCGCATCAGAGTTCGGTCGAATAGCCAGCGCTTGAAGTGAGTGTACGATAGTGTGAGTCTTTGAGGAATTACTGTCCTAGCTTCTGTAGAGTCACCTAGAGTTTCAGAATATTTCCTTGTTTCAATAGACCGTAAGGAGGAAGCAGATGAACGTGAATCCGACTACATGGCCGTCAACAATAAGCACTCTGTAGAAACACTGAAAAATTGAAAAACATACCTAACGAGTCATCTAACTAGAACATGGAATATTCATGTCTATCTGTGAATAAATATAAGTGCGTATGATGGTAATTTCGATGTAAAACGACAAACAAGAGTGGCGGGTCACCATAGCAGAAGGCAAGCACACATTCTGTAACATCATCAGTCAGGGACCCTGCCGCGAGTCTAAACGCACGAGCCAGGTTCAGCTCGGTTGCACGGCCCGGGTTCGATTCACGCAGCTCTTTCAGGAATGGAGAATTGTAACTTTGCTTCCTTTCCTCCTTCAACCATGGTCTCCATCAACATCTATTTAAATCACAGTGACACTCAAATACTTGCACTCTCCATACCTATTGACGACATTAGACGTTTGTCAATTCGTCCTTTTAAATGGCTCTGATATGTGGCCTTTGCGCGGAGATTCCGCCAATCACATGAGTTTTACTTGTGTTACAATGTTACAAACGAGGAACCGGCTGCGCTACTTAAAGCTAGAGTAAAACCCCCAACAGACCGAATTACATAGTAACTATGTGGCTAAAGATATGAGTATGAGAAGAGGTCAAACAAGTTGTAGGAGAAATATGCATGAATCTATCCAAAAATGGCAATTCCACATGGTAAGGAGTGCACGGACCATCAACAAGCAGGGCGCTGGGGCGGGAACGGTGCATAGCGAGCAAAGCAACGTGGGGCTGAAATACCTCAGCAGGGAGCATCGGGAAGATGATTGGTCAAGGAATGATTAGACAAATGGGATGGAGGAAGGGATTAATGGTTGGATGCGAGTGATAGGTTTTGGATGTAGTTGGATTATTGCACGGCGGTCTGACATGTGGTGTACGGTTGTCGTGGTTGCGATGTGTAGGGGAATGTGGAAAATGAAAAGATATGTTTTAGAACTGGTTTGCTGTTTGTGGTGTGTGGTGTGCAGTGGTTGTGGTTGTGGTTGTGGCTGTAGTTGTGGTTGTGATTGTCAAGCGAAACCCATGAACTATTGACAACTATGGAAGGGGCCTAACATATCATAGTGCCGGAACAATGGTGAACGGGGGCGGGGGTGAGGCGCATTTGAGCACTAGGCTTGTTGGATTCGGATTCGTGGCGGTGATGACTGTGACAGTTGTTGTTTCTGTGAAGCTCTCTGAGAAATATTACTACATTCCTGATGGTGAGCGACATTTCTCCTTCTCGCGGTTCCTACCTCTGATCACTGCTAACTTTACAATCGTTCAAGGATAATTACATCTTGTTGATTATCAGGCTTTGAATGACCGAATTACATCGACCATATCAGACAGATGTGATTCCTCTTTCTCAAACTTTCGTCACTCTGTAGTGCAACATGACGGGGAAACTGTATTTTCAATAGGGAAATACCGGCGGACTGCGATGTGATACATGTCCTTCCCGAATGCAAGGGAGATGAGATATGTCCTGATTTTTTCAACCAGATAATTCACTCAATATGTGTCTAGTATATCCAAGTAGTCCATCAAGATTGCCGTGATGCGTATTCTGACCTTTCTTTCTTGGAACACGAAACATATAATCTTGGAACCATTGGCTGCATTGAGAATGGTATTTTTGTGACCAAATATCTGCATAATAAGCATTCTAGTGGGGTGTGTGCTTTCCTTCAAGTGCGTGGAATGATAAACTTTGGATTTGAACTTTTCGAAGCTCATGGTCTAGATGCCAAACTTTGCATTAAATCCTGAAGATATTCCTAGAGTCAAAGACAGCCCTATGGTTACGAAGCGCCTTATGCTCCAGTACATTGAACTGCCTGAGGGATGTTTTCCTGTCCCATAATTTAATGCTCTCAGAAGTGGAAGTGGCAATCCGCCGATTTTTACTATTATTCTCGACTATGACTAGGTGTTGCTGTATTCAAATGATGGGCCAGTGGTGCAGAATTTCAAAATTGATAGAGGAACGTTTCGAGGTCATGTATAAATCCATTCTTTCCTCTCCTCACTCACCTCCATCTGAATACCCTGAGGATGAATCTGGGCAGAGTATTACAGGGTACAGGCACCACAGAGATTGCAAGTGTCACACACTCCGTCCAATTCTTCGTGCAATAGATGATTTCCTTGCACTATCAATGTAGATTAAGGGAAACACATTTGAGTCATTGACAGCAGAATGGGAAAGAAATACGAAGGAAGCAGAATTGAGAGCACTGGAAGCTGGTGTAGCAAAAGTTGAGGAGTGGCTGAAAGAAGAGAGTGCAATATTTCTTGTTCATAGTGGCAAAATATCTTGTTACCACAAGCAGAGCTGTTACACCAGAATGATCTTTGGTTTCAACAAACTTAGTTCCCACTGACAGCAATAAAAAATATATGATGAGTCCATTCTTGTTGAAGCCATCGTGTTATTATTGACAAATCAATATTGACTTATGTGTGGCAAAAGCACATGGAGACCGGAGAAACCTGTGAATTGATGCTCAGCGTCAGAAAATATTGATAATTTCCCCAATATGAAGACCATAGTTCACGATGAATTGAATCTGCCAGGAGTAACAGTTTCTTGAAGCCCTATAATGGCACACAACTTCATTAGTGACCATACGATCATGGAAGACGAAATATTGACATCTGCCTGCCTGCTGGTATATGGCAGCAGGAAAGATCATCTATCTTCGGGACAATCTTTGTGCATCATTCATGAGTGGAATATGATACACAATATAATGGTCTCCTCTACATCAATGTGTGGAACACATAGGTTGACGACCTTGTGCCTCAACACTATTAGTATCTACTACAAGAAACACCGATCAAGCAGTCTTGGTCTCACGCTATACTGCCCCAATCAATTGGACACTGTACAGATGGTAATACGAGGACGCGTCTTTGGAGATGTAATCGGAATAGTCAGGAGTGTATGTGGCCATGCGTTTGCAAGGACACATAGTATCCTTGGCGTGTCTTAACATTGTCTCCGGCCCGGCTTTGGTTGTGCAGATGGGAGAGCGTGTTCTCGGAATGAATAGGCGCCCACAACTAACGCAAGCCCTTGGATCACTTACGGAAGCTTTAGCCAATTTGCGGCTATCCTTAATAGAATTGGCCTCACTGGCACTGTATACCGTAATTGCTTTTACTGCACAAGCTTGTATGTTTCTTTGTTTGAGGAAACGGGCAGAAACGGGTGATCATACCTATTGACAGCAGGTGATATGCAGATGCCGATGCTCAAGTTTTGCAAAAGATAATAATAAGTTCTGTGGGAAATTTGATTCTTACTAGAAGCAATGAGAACCTATTCAGTCGACCGCATGCAGCACATGGATTACTGTGTCCGTAGCTCTCCATACATGTATACTTTTACTCTTGAATGTAGATTCTGCTTGCTACTCGTTGGTTAAGGAAATGCGAGATATTCTAGGAAGATATTTTCTTTCGGGGTTTTCCGTGGATAAAATCCGGTTCCTTTGTCACTGCCGTGGCTCATGGACTCCAATCAAATCATTGTGGTACCTCAGTGGAAAAATGCGGACGTCCATTATGTCGGGTAAGTTATTGTACCGTACAATGAGTTCCTGCATTAAGGTTTTGATCTAAGATTCTCAGCTACGCGTGTGACTCTGAACAAGCGCGGTTATCGTCACTCTCACCCCAAAACACCGAGGCACCCGTCAAAGCTGGTTTCCACACTGGGAATCTCATTCCTCCGAGTGCCGATGTGGACATTTGGGTGAACCATGAGCTCATGGTTAATCGTATGTCCACGATACCCTGTTTGAGATGGTAAAGCTGATGCTCTTTACCATACACCGTGTGTGCCGCATTTCAGAAAGTTTTCTCCAATTTTCATTCTCCCTGTGCGATTGTGCAGCGCAGGAGACGTCCTGACACAAGCCCAATGGAAGGGTTGATATGTGAGGGATCTTCTTGGACGGACATAGTGACAGGCTCTACATCGTTCTGATTTTTCTAAATTGCAACGAAGCAATTGCCGCATCATCAAACCTCCAGGCCATCAATGTCCTTGGGTATGACTACCTCTAAGAACTAGTATCACTGAAATGATCCTTTGCAATGTCGTCTAAACCCTGTCCTGTGTTTATTGACGGTAGCCATGAACATTGCTATTCTTCATGGAAGCGTTGCAAAGCGCATTCGTGATGGAATACTGTCCGAAATTCATTGCAAATAAATAACAGGCTCTTCATGAAATGGGATGAAAGACTAAGCATGTCCCTATCTAACGAAGATATGGCTAGCCACGTCTTCAGCCAGAGTGGGATGCAACAGCGCTCGAGGTCAATATTAGGCGGGACATCAGGAACGGGGCCTTGTTATCGTCCAAGGCTTGCGGAGACAAATAATGAGACAGAATGGTCTATTCCTTCGGCGAATGTCTGCAGACTTCATAGTCAACGTCCGTACGAGGGCAGAACGAGATAGAACATGCCTCGAAGGTCTAGGGGCTGTAAAACGTCTCGATTTGAAGGCAAGACGGATGGTCCGTGCACGATGCGTTCGAGGTCGGTTAATGATGAAGGAAAAAAACAATCCCTAAAATATCACGGAACGCTCAGACGCCGTATTTGTGTCGGGTCAGCAATCCATTCCGAAAGATAGGATCATCGAATGGTCCTGGTAAAAGCCGTAACATTCAGCGTTCAGATTTTGACGTCTCAAGTTATTCATCATGTTTAAATCCGGATAGAAAGAGCTAACGCATGAGCTAAGAACATAACAGAGCATGCTCACAGGTTTGGACCCTTTCCCAATAACTAACTTCCCGATGTATACCTCCTCCATACTATACAGGAATCTTCCTAGGTCGTAAGGGGGTAATATGAGCCAGGGAATCCTTGCGCTGTAGTGATAGCCGACCTTTAGAGTCCCAAAGAGACCACGCGGTGACCAGAAATATTTTTTTCTGGTGAGTTGTTCAAAAAGCATATGGAGCGACGGCCTTCCTGTGTCGGCGGGGTGGGGTAATTTGAAAGGCTAAACAAGACACTGATGAATTTCGGCCGCTTTGCCGATCGATAAAGCGATCATTAACGATCAGATCAATTTTCTCACGACGTCTCTCTTGTTTTTCCAGCGTCGCGAGTTTCTCATTTAAACTGAGACCCGATACTCCCATGCTTCTGTAATCGATGAGATTACGTCCCGATCGTTTTACGTGGCGCGCCTTGGGCGCGCCGCACTGCGTGGACATGATCACCTTGACTTAACTTGCCTACGGCACCGCCTCATAGTCATCTCATAGAGAATAACTTTAATACAGATTGACGCATGCCGTCGGGGGAACTTCATTGCCTGCCGCTTCTTACCTATCAACCACTTGGTTTTACCTGCTTTCTGACCATCAAATATGTGTTGTCAGATGTGGCACATGTGAGGTCATCCCTCTGGGCTTCCTCCAGCCTGACTTCAACACAAATACATGGTACGAGTCATTCGTTGATGTTTAATCAGGATGGATCCTTTCAATGACAGACTTTGTGGCGGAAAGGGCGGTACGACGTTCTCCTACTCCACACGAAATTGATCCGACATCGTCGGTGCACTGTAGTTTCAAAAAGCGAAGATGCTATCACTGAGGGCAACGAATTACTCATAGACCCCGAAGACATTATTTTATCAGCTTCAGGTTGAATAGCAAGCAATCAAACCTCGTTGGTGCATTGTCGCGCATCATATTCCGCCTTCTTATTGTCCAGAATTTGAGAGCGAAAAATAATGCCAATTTCGCTACACCGCCTGAATATGTCCATTCTAAATATGTGCGTATTGATATCTGCCCTGACTACGAATGTAGTGGTCAGTCTGTAATCGGTAGGACGTACATATGGACTTGTACTATGCCAAATCGCGATGCTCCAGAATAATATTATCGTTAATAGCTTCCGGAATGACTGACCGATCCACTTGTCAAGCAACAGAAGTGAATCAACTCCGGCGGTAGCTGTGTATAGCTGGTCGGACACTATGGCAACTCTCATAGCTGACAAATCCGCATAACAGATGGACCGAACACAAGGATTCCACCGTCCAAGACTATGATCTAGCAGCTCGGCCGATCCGATCCGTACTCTACCAATGTGTCCGTCCATCCTCTCGGGTACGGGATTGCACTGTATCTCAGCGTATAGTGGTACGTGAAACGAATCCGCGATTGTGTCTAGTGGGAAGAGTTACGGAATGATGTTTAGTATTTACATGCATCTATCGGTAAGGTTGGCGATAGTATTCTAGGTATGGAACGTTGAGATGCCAAATCGAATATACATATATCAAGACATTTTCTGTCAGCATCATAGTATGGGGGAAAAACCCACCGTAAGTCGTCTCTTTCTACCAGTAGCCAGACCATAGGACATGCACACGAGAGTCCGTAAATATACTGATGTTTAGTCAAATTGCGCTATCTTCTCTTCTCACTACGCACATTGATGGTCTCACGCTGCCAGAACGGCGTGATAATTCATGTCTAGTGCCAATTTCTCGTCAAAACGGAATTATAGCCACAAGGAGCTCGTCGCGAGGGCTAGAAATCTACAATTCAGTGCGTGTACATACCACGGACATATTTTCCTTTCGTAAGTAAAGAGTGGATTGGCGGCAATCTTAACAGGACATTTTTGGGCGCTTGCGAGGTTTTCTCAGAAACCAAGATCAAGTCCGACCCAAATTTGGTTTTTGTAGTACCACGCTTATTAGGGAGCAAAGAGATATCGCAAAAAACTACCATTCATTATCGAACTTCTGTCTGAACCAGATGGTCCAATTCTGTACCGCATGGCGAGCAGGAACTTGAAAGGAGGAATACGCAGTCCAGCAGGACCGAGCAATGAAGGTGTAATAGATATGGAGGAGCGGTTTGCATATGGAGCAAGTCGATGGCCTTTCATTCACAACAAAAACATCCGTGCTGTTCATTGTAGGGCGCTTGATGACTTCCATAGACGCTGAGATCAATAGGAGCAAAATGGGAGTTGGCGAGAATCAACAAAGGTATTGCAAAGGCAATTTCCGATTCACGTGCTCGGACATGATCCACCCCGATGTGCCAGCCCGGGACTCAGGGTTCTGCCTACAAAGCTAGCCCTGCACTGATCATTCACTTCACGGAAACACGCCCCACCGCACCGGTTCTTGTCACTCAGAAAGGTCTTGTAGAGGTGCTAATTATGCTTCTTTACTCGGCCTCGCTCATTCGTATCGTCAACGATTTTTCCGTTCTTGGGTAAAATATCGTGCCTTATTTATATGGTACTGTTGCCGTTGTTAAGAAAAGATTTTGATACACGGCGACGGCGGGCGGAAGGATAAGGTTAACTGATCGCAAAATCTTTCTATACAATCTAGCATTACGTTCGGAGATCAGTATTATTGTCCCTCCAAAATTATCTCTCGTCAGAATCGGGTGCATGTGGGACTCCCTCTCTGGAGAGCAACGTTACCCCTCCGAGTTTCGGAAGTAGGAGTTGTTGTGGCGACGTTGAGTTGCCAAAGATGACCCATATTGAAAATATAGGTCTTAGAACTATATATATAGAGAGAGAAGTGGACCTCTAGCTCACAATAACCAGTATCAACACGACTTCCATGCATCTTCCACTTGAATACAACAGGTGGGTATTCTTACTGCACTTTTCTGTTTCCATCCTGACGGGGACGTTTACAGCGAACTACAGAGGTCCGTATTCCACTTGTTCATACCTTGCTTCTGTCACTTAACTTATCTTAGTAGCCCAGCATCTTATGACTTAGGGTATGTCGATACTGCGCTTTCCAAAAGACAAGATGACATCATACAGTGGTTTATAGATGCGCTTGTTACGGAAAGCATACCAACCAATCTTCAGGTTCTACTACTAATGGAGGTGGAACGCCTGTTTATTCGACTAAGGGCGCTGGGCAAAGCGGGGGACAGACACACAGCAATGCAGGTTCTTCGAGCAATACGGCTAGCGGAAACCCGTAACGAAAGAATACTATTACAGACATGGTGTTGTGTACAGTTAATTTTCCACCTGTGCATCTAAGCCTCAATCAGTCGTAGCGAGATGCACCAGTAAAATGTAAGGTACGCAACAAAATAACAATTATCTTGAGCTAGTCGAGCTTATGCCCGCCACACAACGTCGCCTTTTAATATCACCCCCAGAGATTTCGACACGCTTCCTTATTGTTCTTGTTTTCAGAAATATTCCCGTTGAGAAGTTTCCAATTTTTGGTCTAGCTCATTTCTCATTCACGAAATCTAGACTTCAATTCAATTCAACCACCCATCTAAGGGGCTATTTCTTTCTTAATTCTGGATCCTTGTGCCATCCATCGAACCCTGTCAAACGACACCAGGCGGATCTCGACATATGACAATGTGTTGACGAGTCAGGGTCCCACTGGTGGGCAGCGACGATCATAAGTATTAAATGAATTCATGCCAGACGGGCAACAACGAAACGTATCATGGGATGTCTCCTATGGTATAGCGACGATGCAAGAAATCTCATAGTCCAGAAAAGAGGTTGTCAGCGGCATCAGCTTCTTTTGCGTCATGCACAAGCTCCTCGTGTCTTACAAATCAGCACTGTGCTTGGGAAATCGGTCGACGACACTAGCACCATTTTAAATCATTTTTTTACGATTGTGTAAGTCACCGCGCGGTGAGATATACCACAGGTTTGGTCATGTTAAATTCTGACGTTTACATATTACGTCGCTTATATTTTATGCCATCGTTCAGAATTCTGTGTTTCTTCTTGAGACATGGATCTTGGAGTGAATTGGAATTTGTGAAGTAGAAAATGTGGGGGAGAGTATTTCATGGCGGTGGTCGACAAAACGATTTGGATGGAACGGAGGACAGCGTCGAAAATATTGCATTTAGGCGCTTGACCCATTGAATAAACACAGGCCGAAATCACGTGGAGACCACAAATAGTCACCTGAAATGGCTGTCCTCACCATCGGAATGGACAAAACATGAGACGGCTATGCTACTGGACAAGTTCCTGCTGTATCCGGACGGGAAGTGGAGGTGGTTCATTACAACTATACAATGTGGAATGCATTTGGTTAGCAGACACGATCAAATTCCATGGCACAGAGAAATTACATTGGAAGGGTTGCCTTTTTTTAACCAAGCTGAAAAAATTAGCGCAATGAGCTTAGGTACAAGGACTCCGCGATCTACAAATTCCTTGAAAATTCCGGTAAACGAGTTATACTGTATGGCTGTACAATACATTCCACTGGACTTCCTTGGCGCCCGACAACCTTGGATGTGATTCAAGGGATCCGACAAATTCAAATTACCTTCTTTTCTGGCACTAAACTCATACTCACTGATGAGTTTCCTGTCCGACATACTGGGCTAGACTTGATATCATCCGCTTCTGCCTGCATGCCTCCACAAAGTGATGATCCAATTCCAATTAACGGAAAATATTACAAAAACTTGATGTAATAATCGCCCTAGGCCGGTCGGGTTATGTGCATAGAAACATTCCTGGGGATAAACTGTCTTCTTGCTATAGTGTCTCAGCATTACACATGGTAGGTGCATAGACGGTTTCAGGGTACAATGGTATGGATTAAGTTTGCCTCTGGTAGTAGGGATCGGGAAGTACGCGGTCTTTCACACGCAACTTGATCACCTCGTGAATTGAAAGTCTGCCGGCTCGAAATTTCCATGTGATATCGGAATGAAGAGATACCGAGCAAAGAAGTCAAGTTTGAGTAGCCGTTGATATTTAAAATGAAAAATACCGAGAGATAGAAATCAAATTCAAACAGCAATCAATATCTACATGAAAAGGTATCTAATGTGTAAATAGATGCATCTACAGGTTTGTTCGGACCCCACGCCATCCCAGCTCTGCTGTGAAGTTTGTGTCGACCTTTCGACAAGACATTCCTCTTCGTACATTCAGAGCAGAGATGGCCCGGTGACCGGTGATGTGTTCAGTGACGGGTAGTGCGCAAAAAGAAACCTGACTCTAGATTGTCAATCTAGAGTCTATCTCTCACTCTAACACACACACACTCAAAATCACCAATTAAGTTCGAGGTGGAGTATGGTAGAAGCACTCTTAACCTAGATTTGATAGTTTTGTCTCGAATTCAACTTCTATTCAAGGCTTTGTAAATGTTTACACAAGATACACTATCACGACAGCAAGGTATAAGTGCAAAGGGATTTTTGTAGGTATATTTGAGTTGTTTAGACTCGGATAACTTCGTCTAGGCATTAAAAAGCTGATCTAGATTTACTTTCAAACTGAAACAATCAAAGAACACACTGGTTCTACAAAGAGCACGCAGACTCCAACTACACAAGTTTGCAGACTTGAGACAAAGAAGCACACAGACTTCTATGAAGGATACACAGATCCTGACTTCAAGTACACAGACTTGCAAAGAGTACACAGACTCTAGAGCACACAGACTCCTTGATTGTTCAAATTCTAAGTTCTCTAGGCTTTTCTACTTTGTCTAGATCAATGCTTTTCACTTGGTTGACTTTGTAAAACTTATTCATGCAGTTGAGGATGTGCACCTATAAAATCCTTTATTTGACTTGGTAGCTATGAGCCACTAGCACAAACGAGGGGAAATGCTTTCCTGCTGTTATGCGTCTAGATGGCGGTAATTTATAGTATTCTACATCTAGATATAGGGGTCTTGTATCTAGGTCATTATGGTACGATACAAGCTTTATTTTTACAAACAATGAGTCATGTATTTCCAAGAATTGCATGATTCCGAGATGTTTATTCATTGTCTCAGAGCTCCTGCAGTTTATTCTATTATCTAGGAGTGCCCCACTGGTCCATAGGTACTCCATTATTCAATCTTGGAGAGCTGCATGGCTTCCTTATTCATTCCTCGCAGCAGTGTGTGAGTTGCTGAGGTGACTGCCGATCTTCTAGATCGATCAAGGGTACCGAGATTGTATTCTGTGATCACGAATCGATTGCATCAAACATCTCGATGCCTGGTACACCTATTTTTATCTTCTAGGGTTGTGGGCAACACTGTCAGGTGGTCTAGATCATAGACAATGACCTTAGGTTTTGTCCTGACTTTGGTAGAGGTCCTTTTCATAAGTTATCTTTTGTTTCGAGGACTTAGAGACTGATCTAGATGTTTGTTTTACTTCATGTTTGGTCTGCTGTCATGGCTGTGTCCCCTAGATTTGACTTAGTGCATCTGTTTAGGTGGGGAATAGTCTTCTGATTCAAAGGCATAGAGGGTTGGCCCATCCAGGTACCATCCCTGTGTCTGTTTTGACTCCAGTTAACTCAACAACCAATCTAGTAGTAAGCTATCAGTGTGAAGTCTCCACTATAGCCCTCAATACAGCATCTAGATTGCAAATAATGCTTTATTTTTGCAAAATTTGTGGGTAGCCTGATACCCAGCATATCACCAGGAACTATCGAATATCATGCATAGTTATGAGACCTGTTAAAATTTGCCAATGGCAATCCCTTTAATACCGTTATGGGCTAAGGCTTCAACGATCTTTGCCATCAGACCACCAACATCAAACGTCATCTCTCTTGCTCTTAAATGGAACATGAGCAGTAATATTCAAAGTGGAATTCACGTACACTCACTTAATCATGAACCTCTATCCAGCATGACCTTTATCTCATCCCCCCTATTAGAACCTATCTAAAAGGTATTTCAACTCTACCATCTTGACCTTGCGATAATTCCGATGGACTTTGAGCTCTTGGGGATGTCAGCAGCACCTGGCAATGCCTCCAACTCAGCTCTGTGTTTGAGTTATATGAGAGTCCACCAGATCATGCCAATAACAGAAGGGGGGATTGTTTGGCAGTCTTTCCATTGTCTGAGGTCTGATTTTGAGTCTAACTCTCACTCAAGACAGTGTGGTATTTCAAACGAGGACGACCCAAATAAAACAGATTGTCCACTAGTCAAAGGATATGAACTGATCACAAGAAAGATTCTGTGCTCATTTCTCATTCATTTAGAGATCATACTTTATTATACTACTAATAATCTTGCTTACTTAGACAGAAGTTTGAGATCAAAGAATTCTCTATTAAGCACATAGGATTGAATTTTGGTTGCTATCCTATCAATGTTTTCAGGGCTTTAATGTAGGTACTACCTATGCTCATCTCAACATTGCTTCATTTGTTCTTTGGGGAATGGCAATACATTCATTTTGACAGATTTCCCAGACCAGTTATCTTTCCATGAAAAGCTTTTATCAGTCATAAAGTTCCCTTCATAGGAACAGATTTTCATTGATTCTGTGTGGATCAAAACTTTACCAAAAGATGCGGCCTGTCTACATTTGCGACTGACATAATCTGGAGTTCAAGGTCTCCCTGGGAACCTACTTCTCATTCTCTCTAACATGCTGGGAACATTTCATACAAGATTTCATAGAAGAGACACTGAGGTGCGTTCCATGAAGGAATGAAGTCACCAATGTCTACATTATCAAGACTGCTTGCAGCACTGAAGGGACATTGCTCCCGAACATGGGCATCAGGGGCTGTGAAAAGATGAATTTTAAGACTAATGCAAAGCACCAGGATGCCCTACCAAGTCCCAGTCTGACAATGTGTGCCAGAATAGAAAACTCCAGTTTGAATGATATCTGGAGATGCTATGTGGGGTTTGCAGAGGGGAGTCTGGCAGCTGAGAAGTGCCAGAGAGGAAACACACACTATGCTATATGAAATGCATTTAGACTGAGACTAAGCTGTTGCTGCAACACAGTACTTTGACTACAGTTTGCATTGTGTTGTGAGAAAGTTGTTGATTTTGAAAGGGTCTATCCATGGGCCAAACATGAGCAGCATACTGACCAAATCAGTGATTCTTGCATGGATGCTCTGTCATTCCACCCAAGTTGTCTCCTGTTCTAGTACCTCAGCTGCATAGAATGGAGGTGGTAGGCATGTTTATTGTCCTTGGGGGGAACACCATGCCAAGGTGAGTGGTACTACCTATTGGCACCCATGTTTCTAATACAGGAGTAAACTTTTTCAAATCTCACAAATCTCACAAACAGTACTGTACTATTCATGCCCATCTGGAGAACTTGTGGATGAATGTTGAGAATAGACATTGGCAGGGACAAAAAACATGACCAGGATGGCTTGAATGAAAACATATTTGCAGAGAATATGTAGGTGGTGGTGGTGCTAAGCCAAGAAATGGTAGCAATCTGTCTGAAAATTAAAATGGGGTGAAACACAAAAAAAGCACCCTGTGGCTGTGAAACTATATATTCAACAATTAAAGTTGCCCATGTAACTCATGTGGGTTTTTGGGAAAAATCTTGGGTGGATGTAGAAGATGTGTATTTGCTTCATTTGACATTAAGAATATATTGTCTTGACACCTTTAATTCTTCCTTCAAAGCCCACCACAACCATGCCACAGTAGGAGAGGCCTCAATTTGGGAAGGCTTAGGCTCGTGACCAACCGTTTCGGTACATGGCTACACATGCCTATTAGGTCATCACCGCGCTGAGCTTGAAAGTTTGATTGGATAGCAATTGGAAAGGGAATTTGACGGGAATGAGCAAATGAGAAGGCGTAAAAAGTTGTGGACAAAATGTTTGCCGGATACTTCGTCGCTCTTTCATTGTGACCATCACTATCTGGCTCAATCTTGATTCTGTTTTTCTACTCCATCTCAAAACGATGATAACCATGAATAACGTGACGTCACGTGGATCGTTTACCGCTTCGGTACGTCACGCGCCACGTAGCCTCCTAGTCTAAGCTGACGTTTTTCCTCTAGCCAGATGCACGATTATCACACTCCGCTAATATTGCAGAAAAAATTTGTCTGCTTGCAAATGTTGAGGTTGAGGTAGCAGGGCGGCTTGGGATGTCCACAGAGGATATCGACTCGGCTATGATTTCCCGCGAGGTCCAAAACAAGGCTTTGCAGGATGCCGAGTACTCACAGTATTTTGAGAAGCTCCGCGAACTCCACCGTCTTCGCCTCGAGTACGGTCGTTCTCGACTTCATCTTCACCCCGGTTTAGAAGCTAGTCCCACTCCTCCAGGTGTTAGTCGAGACCACAGGTGTCGACCTCAGAATACTAATCGGTCTCATTTTAGGATCCAAACCGTGTCGACGGCTCGAAGTTTTGGGCCATTCTTATTGGTATCAATGAGTATCCCATCTATCCGCTCAGTGGTTGTGTATCAGATGTGCGGTTGATAGAGGACTACTTGACGAAGGACCTCGGTGTGCCCAGTAATCGCATCCAAATTCTTCTCGGATCTAAGGAGCACCCCTCTCCTGACGATCCGATGCATCCCTCCCGTGCCAACGTCGTCGATGCCATTCTCAGTCTCATCACCAACTCTGAGATTGAGCACGGCGACAACATCATCATATACTACTCCGGACACGGCTCATATTGCCCACCTCATGGTGACTACAAGGAGTATACCGAAACGCTGTGCCCCATTGATCGCGACATGTTTAATGCCGACGGTACTCTCATCACCGATATCAGCGATCGGGAGCTGAATACCATCCTAACACTCGTCTCTAACACAAAGGGGAATCGAATCACACTCATCCTTGACTGCTGTCACTCTGGTGGTGTCTCTCGGGGTCTACCCGTGCCGGGAGCACGTACTTTTCCCCCGATGGCGCGAGCGAAACTTGAGGATATACTCGTCGCGGGGGAGAAGAATCTGAGGCATTATCCTGGCTATCGTTCCATTTTGGAGAAGGGTTGGAGCCCAAACATGGATTCTCACGTCGTTCTGGCGGCCTGTAGGGAATATCAATATGCAATGGCGAAACTAGTGAACAAGGAAGATGGCACGGAAGGGTATATCGGTATCTTCACGGACTCACTTGTGCGTGTCCTACGATCCGGCCAATTGAAGAAAGAGACGACGTACGCCGATCTTGTCCATTATCTGGACAAGACGGACCATCAGACACCAGTCGTCGCTGGAAACCAGAAAAGTTCACGTCTTTGGTACCAGGTTTAAAGATATGATAAGTCATCCCATTTATTAATCTGTCTGAATCTTTCCTCAGTATATAAATGATGTACGTTATATAGGAAGTCGCGATTGTCCTTGCTGTAGTGTTTTATGTATTTCCCGAGTGTATACACTATTTGTCACCGCAAAAGTACATGATCCATCTCCATCGTGCAAGACATGCGGATCCTCGAGCCTACGTACCAAAAGCTGCTTGTTCTGGCTATCGAGTACCTTTTAATGGAAACGGGAGACACTAGTTGTGTAATCCACGCACTTCAAGATTTTTATCGCACCGTCCAATCCGAGTTACTCAAATCAGTGCTATGCACTGGAGCGTATGTTGTAAAGACGTGGCTATAGGTAGGCTGGGATACATTATTTTTTATCACTCTAACTCTAAAGCGGCACGAAAAGCAGTCTTTACATCATGTACAGAGTACTCCTAGAAAGAATCGCATTATGATACAAAGTGATGGATAAACGGAGAAGCTCAAGATGCTATGGTACAATGAGACAGTGACGAACCTGTTCGTCGCTGCGGGCTATTTGGTGCGGATATCTGATACACGATCCCAGCACGGCCATCTATTCCCTTCCTCATAGTATTCAATGCGCCGCCTCTTCGGCTCCCGATCCGAGCCCTCCATAGGTCGATACCCGGTGTCGCGCCATTCCATAGGCCCATCATTAAAGCTGGCCGTATGCAGCTTAAAACTCGGCTCTTTCGCGCCTTCATCTTCGTCTTCCGATTCAGACGATGGGCACCAGACATAGGCGCCACGATTGACTTTGGCACGGTGCGAGGATAGAGGGGAGATAGGCGGGGGAGAGGTCCGTGGACGCTCTGGGATTGGTACGGGGGATATCGGTGTGTGGGGCGGGCCGGGACGTTGGGCGGGTTGGCGGGGCAGCATGGATTGATGATAGGAAGGCGGGGTCTGCGATGAAGATGATGGACGCGCCTCCTTCGGATAAACGGTTGCCGGCCCGCCCGTCATTGAATGATTCCGGTAATGTCTTTGCATGTTCGAATTGACGTTGAATGACCTACCGCAGCCAGGATATGGACAGTGAAACGCTACAGTACACGTAAGCGCCGAACATGCATATGTGGCTGTGACTTACGAGTATCCCCTGTGTGGGTGTTCTGGTGGATTCGGAGACTACTGGGGCGGTTGAAGCGCTTGTGGCAGGTCTTGCAGACGTGTCTGCGCATTTGATCAGCCAGAGATTCATCAGTTGTGTATTCGTGGGTCAGCTGGGATTCAGAGTTGGTGTGCAAGATGAAGACAGTGGCGCAGAGGTCCGATGATGATGATGGAGGAGCAGGCGGTGGACGTTGCTGTAGGAGATAATCTGCTTCCATAAGTTTCGACCAACATCAGAATACGGCCAGGATTTACCAGGAAACATTTCGTGTATGCTCGGTAGGGCCGTCATGTTGGTTCCCGTCGTCGTGGTGGTCAAAGAAGAAGGAACAAAAAATTATGCTGTAATATGCGTGCCTGGATCATCCGGCGGCCAATTCTGGCTATGATCTGAGCGTGGATCGGCATTATCTTGACTGCGGATCTCTCCCCTGTTTGGGTGCTGTGGTCAGCACGCGGCATCTTTGCCATTTACTCAGCAAACTACTGGTGATCAAATTCGGCATCAAATCGTCGATTTGTTATTTCTTGCGTCCTACATAAACTTAGACGTGCAGCAAAATGAAATCGGATATGGTGTAACGGCTAACATTACCGCCTTTCACTGTCAAGGAACTTATACAGGCGCGGTAGCTCGGGGTTCGATTCCCCGTATCCGAATCAGAATCTCTCGCCTAAATATATTTTTGCAGGCGCCCTCCAGAGTCCACCCTCAATGCTCATTATCAATAATACAATAATTATAGGACTGGTCACTGGCCGTTGCGGTTGCGCACGCTACTCCCAGGGGATGTAGGCTAATTAGCTATCCTTCTTTTTCCCCTCTCAGGGATCTAGTGTTGATAAGGTAAATTACTGGTCTAAAACCCCGGTGCATCAAAACTGGAGTTTTGTGCGTAACTCTCATATCACCTTTAGAAATTTGAATTTAGGGCCCTTTTGGCCCCTCGACAGCCCAAGGTATCATACCATCTCAAATTTTGTGCCCTTTTTCATGCCCAGTATTAATACAGTTACTCATACCTTACTAGTAACTTACCAATCTCACAGTACGGTGTATCAAGACTAGCATTTCATGCACAGCCCTAAATACTAGCTCGAAATTTACATTCAAATCAAGTTTGTGATGCTTCCATTTCTTCCTGAGTGACAGACGGGCTAAGAATGGAGAGTTCCCTTTGCGGGGCCTTGAGTAGAGCATCACAACATTTGTACTTTAGCATTGTTCGCCTCCACTTCATTATACTTTAGCTATACAAACCCATCAGGTAACAACGACCCCATCTCATGCAGGTGGCCATTATGCCTCCATAAAAGAGTGTCATTCCGGGTGATATTACTGACAGAAATAGTATTTTCTACCATGCTTGCTTTACAAAAGAACATCCATGAGAAAATATACCATATGCAAGCAACGACCCTGTGCGCAACGAGATCGAACACAGATTCGACAGAAATTAGACAAGAAGAAAAACAAAAGAGCTCTTGTCACGCAGTAAGTGCTCATCTGAGTGTAAGAAAAGGGCATAATATCTTGCGTACGAGAAGTTCGACGCTACATCTCTCACCTAGAAAACGCGAGCACTGAAGACTACGTCACATAACCGTTATAGCGCAAAATCAAAGTGCAACGTCACCTCTTGCCACATTAACGAAAATCCCGACGACGACATCGCTGACGTTCTTCACCGGCAAGACGAGACTTGACCGTTGTAGTCACGAGTGCGGTGTGCGAAACGAGGGCATGAAGCGTGGTGACGAAATTGTACTGTCAGTTAATTATGCTGGACATGGGCGCTGAAGACTCAAAATGTACTGCCTTGGAAACATAGACAATAGCGAGTTCATCCCCTCAGAAACGTCGCCTCAAATTCGACAGATGATGTCAGGGAAAGATGCCATGTCATAGGGAGTATAAAGTGTGCAAAAGCCCTGACCATCCTTGTCATGACGCCTGGTGTTCAGTGCAGTAATAGAAATCTAGAAAGTCCGTGGACTCTAAGCTGGAGCAATCTTCTCAGTTTTAGGATGCTTCATGTAAGGGGTACCATCGGTACGGCGTAATACGATAGCCAAGTTAACAATACCCCTGCAGCGACCAAGGACTCGCGGAAGTTAAAAGAATATGCAGGACGGTAGCAGGAAACACAAGCTAAGCAGGATAAATCTTGGAGGTGCCGTAGCATGATATCCGATTGAAAAAGCAGAGGACGATTTATCAAATGAGCACCGAATTGGTCTTTGAATAAGGTAGCGATGGAGGCGGGACCCTCATTGAATAACCAGTAAATTGCACAATGTAAACCTCAATGCGGGGTGAGGTAGAACAACATGTCGAGGAGGCTGGAGGACGATAGCGACTTAATAAGGACACGGCAGTCCACCAACTACAGGTTTGGCGTAGCTGGGATGAAGAAAGGATGATGCGCACACTGTGAGATAACGCAGCCGTGCGAAGGCTAACCACGGTCGTGTTAATCATTGACCAAAGTAGTTTATCCGTGGGAACGAACCTTGATGAGCCCACGAGACTTTCCCAAGGACTTGGAAGTGATATGACTGGACAAGAATTCCGCGGTAAGAGATAAATGATGGAAATTTTTGGAGCAGGAGCTCCAAAGGCAGTTCAGATGATGTTACCGTTCGCATGAACCCCGACAGGATCTGGCGGTGAAAAGCTATCATTCAAAACAGGGAAGACCGACGTTGACGTGGTGCAGGATATTTACACCCCGACCCTCGGTAATTTAACGATCCATCGCACGCTACTGCCAAGACAGTAAAATTTGACAGATCACAAAGGGATGCACACTTTTGCCCTGTTCCTGATACAACGAGATAGTTTCAAGAGGTAATACGCCCGTGGCGTGGCGTGTCGATCCTAGGTCGAGATCACGGTCAAGGTTGGATTAATATTGATGCTGGCGTCACAGAAAACTGATCGCAGCTGCATTTCTAGTACACTTTTCACTGTCGGCTTGCCCCTAACCCTGAACAAATGTCAGTATATGACGGGGGCAGGGCTAAGAATCATTCCTCGCTAAAGGAATATAAGACGTCAGTCCAGGACTTTAGGCTTGGCAATCAAAAGCGAGGAGGGTTCTAAAACTTGAGCTATCTGACCTGGCGTCAATCAGAAAAGGGAAATAAAGTAGATAAATCACACGCTGTCTCGAAGGTACGTTCGAAATTAGACACGTGAAATTCAGGAGGCTACATAACCGACGAAGGGGCGTTGGTATCCAATTGATTGTGCTGACTGTTTTTTGTGTGTCGACGAGAAACAACCTGGCGACAGGCTGAAACTCTAATATTCCTGTGCATCTGAGCGACGGGAAGTGGGCATCACAATTAGGATGTCTTTGAAACCTTCATGTCGCTTAGTAGTATAGCATTCTGCGCCTTCTACGTAGATGTGAAAAGGTCAACAGTCTGATGGAGCACCACAGCGAACCAACATACGACATTTAAGGGACTCTCAAGTCCTATAAGGTTGAAGCGGCAGACCTCATTGGACCTCAATAAAGGGAGACCTCTTAAGTAGAGCGTCTTCAGCGCCGGATACAAGGAAACCACTCGGAGCAGCTTCTCGAGCGTGTTCTGGGAGAATGGGATATCCAGAACGAGCACCTCGAGCAACGCTAGACGGGTCTGAGAGGCCAAGTATAAACACCGTGTTATACTAGAGCAAATGGGGCTCACCTCTAAAGCGCGGGTCAAATGCAAGATATCACGGCATCCCGAATCCTGACATGTGTCAATGACGTAGAGCCTCTTGAGAGTCCCCTCCGTTAGTCGCCGTAAAGTTACACCAACATGCATGCATCCCCCATCGAGACCTACATACAATTATTAGTAAGCGGGCTCGTCACAAGCGGAAGGACTCACCTGGACCATACACCTCCAATTCTTCGACAGCGAGAGGTCCCAATATAAAGCGTATATTTGAATGACAGCGCGAAATGGAAAGCCTCCGAATAGACACCGAAGCCATTCCAGCAAAGTCCTGCGGTTCCGCGTCGCATTGCTCTAGCCCGAGAGAGACGAGAGACGCCGCGACGCTTTCAACTACCACGCGGACAAGAGCACCAGTCCCTCCATTCACACGAACATGGTTCACGTTGACCATATTCGTGAATATCTGAGAGTATAGTCTGGAATCCCACTCGAGATACCCATGAACGACTAGGGATATTGTCCTGATAGCCGATAAACGAGACGTGTCGAAAGAAAGGAGGTTGGGTTTAGGTTTTTGGTAGGCATCGAAGAGTACCGCCACATTTCGTCGAAGGAAACGACACGCTATGTCATGGAGCAGGTGCTTGTCTGTCAGAGAGAGAGCGAGGAGCGCATCTCGGTCCGTGTTGTTGACTATGAGCGAGAGCACCTCTGGCGGGAGGTCGAGGAGATGCATTTGGTTGGAAAGAATGCTTGGATGTGAAAAAGGCTTGTTGACGTTGCGAAATATATACGCAGCAATCGCGCAGGGAAGTGACAGGGATAATATACCCCTTAGTCCACAGACACAGGGGAGTGCCAGCGAGACCCTTAGTCGCCTTTTACGACGCTACGGCGGTGGACCGGACACTATGCCGTAATGCGCCCCCGAGGGGATAGGATTGACAGCTAGCCCGACATCGCCAGTCACATGCTCGCATCAATAGATCAATTGAGGATGATTTTGTCTCGTGTCGACACCGGCGGTCACATGAAAAGTAATAAAGCAGTCTCACGGTTACTCGGAAACGGTGCCTCGAAAAACTCATAAACTGTCAGTCAATGAGAAAATCGTCAAGTCAACAGGTTGATATGTGGACATACAAGGACGTCCGATGTCGTGGTAAACCCAGGGAACGATACAGCATCAAACTCGACGGCTCTAGGTTTCGGAGATCGGCAAGGGTATGAGCATCAGCTGTCTTGCCCGAGCCAGATTGATATGGTGCAGACCAGCGTTCATTTCCTCCGGGATCTCTGGAACAGTACATATAACCTTCGGCGCATCGAGAATACACTCCAGTATCAGCCCAGATGCAACAGAAATGTTGTCGCTACGGGGAAAACGAGCATGACATAGTGCGTTTTACTATGATGACAGGTTGCTTTATGCTCCATACATTTCAGTCGCGGGGTGTGAAGGCGCCAGTACTTTAGCGAGGAGCAACACAAAAGAGTCGAAGAATAAGTGTCCTATCAGTAAGAGTTAGAGTTCTCAATGATTGAGTGTAGAAAAGTAAAAGACACGTATGGTATCTATCGTGATGGTTGGTTATGATAACAGGCGCAGGACAAGGATAACGAAATTACCTAATACGGAACAAACCGGGAAGCTATCATCGGTCACGATTGGTCACGATCAAGTCACGATAGGACATCCTAGTTGCTCCGGCACTTGTCCCGCATACATATATAATAACTTTTCAGGCAACTGAGATCGAGCCCCTTGTAGGTGAGTCGATGCATGTGGTATGCCTGTCAGGGAACGACTTGCGAACACGAAGGTAAGGTGTCTGTGCTAGTACCATCGCCACCGCCAACGCCACACCATTTCACTCGCATTTATTGCACCGGACTACTAGAACGTCACACATTTCCTGACAAGGGAAAAGTCTTGAATCGTCTTTGCTTTCAGGTAAATAAAGATTTTGGGTTTTGTTTCGGGCGATATCTGACAGTTGATCGTTATGACAGCATTCTATAAATACAGCACTTAATGCCAGCAACGTCGGAACTTACTCTTCCTACTCCACCACATCATTGACCTCTATAGTCCTTTCTCTCCAGCGTCGAATTCCATAGAGATAACGGGCACGATTAGCCCAATACGGCACTCAGTCGCCGAACACCTTTATACCACGTGCTTCTACCTGTTTCCATTCCCCGTTATTGACACTAGTAACGACATTTCAGAAGCCGTAAAATGGTATCGTGAAGCTGTAGCCTTTTATGGACGAAAGAATGCGACTATTCTATATTCAATTCTTTGGCTTGGTTTCGCGTTTTTACAGACTTGGAGAGCAAGCGGGAAGGTCCATAACGCTCTGAGTCTGTGGCGGCTATTCCATCTTGCTTCAGTACACTTTCAGTTGATTCTGTGCCATTAAGACCTAGAAAACTCAAGGGTTCAAACCATATTCAAGCAATGCTTTCCCAGATGTTATTAACACCCTGCCGCATTTACGTCACCAAGCATCAGCTGGACACCTCTTAAACAACATTACCGGAATCACCCGTTGTCCTGCTAGTACAATTATGAATATCAGTACATAGCCACTTGCTCAACTTTCAGTCCAGGTTCATCGATAGGTTCCCTATAAGCCTCCTTTCTCCTGTTATTTGGATGCCCGAGTGCTGTTCATTATGCCAAGGTCATGCAGCTGTGTGAGTGCAAAGAGTATCATTATTAATTACCCTTGCATCTGACGGCTTTGATTGTAGCCTTGTGTTTCATGAATACAAAAGCCAAGGCACTTTTGGATGTATATCACCGACAATCATTCTTTACCCCTTCATCGTCACTTCACAGCAGCTATGCAATCACTAAGCGCCTCGGTTATAATCTCATTATCAGATTCATGATGGAATTCCCAAGGTCTGCTGTCTTTCTACCATGGACGACCACAAAGGCGAGCGTACTGACCTACTCTCAACTTGAGAGACCAACAATTCTTCATTTCCCACTTCCGCAACTTGGTCGGAAGCGGAGCATTCATCTTCGTCCGTCGCTTTAGTCAAGTCACCCCTCACAGCTTTGCGAATACGACTAGGAGGGACACCGACGGTCGTAGCTGGATTGTTGTTCGGCGCTGCAGTAACTCCTGTGCTGCATCACGTTTATTTATCTCTCCTCCGAGGACGCACTGTGTCCAGTCAATTTTGGATCAAAAACTCCTCTAATGTCCTGAGCACCTTGGTTCAGTGGCTTTGCATGGGGTCAGTTTCGGTATCCCTGACGCAGCTTGTGAGTATTTTGTAGTCAAACCTAAGAATGGTATTCACCAGCTCAGTAGTTCTGGTGGCTGCTACGACGCCGACCGTTCACTATCCTTCAATTGAACCATTTATTTGATTTGCCCAATCCTCTCCGGATCGTTCGCCTCACTTCATCCAACCGACTTCGGAATGTGATTCCTATAACCATTATGGCATCGCTTTTGCAAACATTTGCACCGGTACCCATCCTGGCTCCAAACTCTCTTGAAGTTAGTTCGGCGTCGCCCCAAAGCATTACCATCTCCGTACCCACAATTGACTTCAGTAAAGTAGAGCTTTTCGCTCATACTGCTGGTGAACTTGAGGATTATCCATCCACATTGTGGCAAAAGGTCCTGAACCGTGCATTACAGTCTGAGACACTCATTGACTGGAACGCGCCTATAGGGTGTGAGACGGCGTGCAATTACACAATCCAATACCCTGCACCTGCATTGCGGGGTACAGAGCTCAGCCCAGATAAAGTCGAATCAATGCTCCCCAACAATTCCATTGGCGATTTTCCCTTCCTTGCGTACAACGCTTCCATACTCGGAATGCATATTAGTATGGCATGGCATACGTACCACGCTGGTAAGGAACCCGGCGCCACTAGTGGAGTTGAGTGCTCTCTTTACAACTCGACTCAGCATGCTATCATATCATTCGTAAATAACACCGGAATGGTTTCCCCAAGTGTATTATCCTACGGCGACCCAGCAATGCCACCATCCGATTAATGTGCAATCAAAGACCAGGACAGCAATGATCCCGATTATGCTAAAATGGTGTCCGCTCAAAACTATGTAAGTATTATAACATGGCTTGAAGACCAGCTCTCAGGACTCGCTACCTGCGATTATCCCAACAGCAATTCCTTATACGGTGGTGCTCCAAGAAGCAAAGTGGTATCCACCAATCTATTTTTAATAGATGAGACAGCCGGAACATTCATTCCAAACCACGGAAATATAACCAGCGCACTGGAGCAAATTTTAGTCAACGTAACTGTCGGTCTGATAGCTTCTTTGGACCATACAACCATGGTTGATGCATCAGTAGTACAGGATCAGTTGGTATGGGTTTACCATGGCCATAGGTTATAGAGCGTCTACGTTACTGCATTGGCAATGGCAACGACATGTGGTGCAATTGGTGTGGCTTGTATGTTGAAGGATGGAGAAGATAGCGACCTGACTTTCTGGGATATTGTCCGGACAACCAGAAACTCTGAATTGGACGCTATCGTAGAAAGAGAGTATTGCGGAGATGCGGGAGGAGATATCGTACTAAAGTACGTCGTTCAAAAAAGGAATTCGGATACGAAAACTTCAGGTTTCTTCGTCCTTACCGGCTCTCATCACAAGGAATCGAGCTGGATGGACATGGGATCCTAAGACGCTCTTAAATATACAAATGTGCTAGATCTTTGTCTAAATGACTGAACTACAACGGAGTTTGTTTTGTACTACAGTTTCATACGATGGGAAATTTGCCTATGGCCTTGTCTGTGACGTCTCGGAGTACTCAAACAACTGTGGCTTTTCAAGAGCCGTACCGCATCACGCTATTGATTTTTGCGCCGCTTCATACAACCATCAGTGCATCAAGCATGTATTCCAGCATAAGTCGAAATAGCATGTTTTTTCCGCGCACACAAGGGAGGAAATTCGACTGCGTATCATTGTAAGACACATTGTGATATCCATTTTTTCAAAGCCTCCATTGAATCCCAAGCATTGAGGACAGTGCAGAAATTAGAACACGAAGATTAATGACGACGGGACATGTCATGACAGAAAATCTAAGGACTGTATAATGTTAATCATATTACTAATCCTTCCCCCGCTCTCGTAGTTGCTTTACTTTGACGCCCAAATTGGTTTTATCCGGACATAACGCTTGATGAGGTTTTCCAGAGCCACTATGGTTGGAAAAAGCACTATGTGTGAGACTTCTTACCATAACTCGCCATATCTATTGCCTTCAAAATTGAAAATTGGTCATAAAACTTAGATAATTCCCATAGAAGGCCTAGCCCACTCTGCTGTTGGAAGAAGTGACCCACATACCTTGGGAATTCTATGAAATAGCATGGAATCATTGGTAGACAAGAAGTCCAGAACATCGAAATGAAATGGAGTAACAATATGGAGCGACGATGTGGCACTGGTGCAAGGTCCCCATAGGGGTAGACCGGGTCAATAACCCTGATATAGGGATTCATCCGCTTTTGCCGGCTGCTCTTGTATCGAGGAGAACGGGAGAAGAGTGTCCCTGCTTCGCAACATATGCATGGGCTAGGCGATGTTGATCTGTACCAGTATTTCAACAAGGAGTTTGAAATTTAATTTTAGTACTACATCAGCGTAAGCAAGTATCAGCAGAACATATCGATGAGGTGTGAAACCCATTGAAAAAGACGCATATGTATGTCATCACCATGGTTCGTTTGAGTATATCGGCAGTTTTCCCCGCTTACACTTCAACGTGAACCACCTGGCCAAATCCGAAGACTTCACGTAAAGTACACCTGTCAGCAGCCTATTTGCGGAAATCAAGGTTGCACTCACGTTGTACTCACAGCCTTGAATGTCGGGGAGGCCTCCCCCTCCAACCTAAGGTACTCCTCTTTCGCCCTTTTCATCCACTGCAAAAAGTGGGTGACGTCGCCTTGTTGAAGTAACAGCGTCCCGCCATAGAACAGTATCTGCGCGCGAAAAATGTCAAGACACTCTTTCTCTACTATCTTCAAGCACTCCTTCATCTTCTCATACGAAGGCTTTCTCCATGCAGAGCTCCCGGGTGTGATCTCTTCAACCATTTGATTGATCTTCGCCCGCCGGTCGTCTGAGGCTGCAGCATTCTTTGTGTCCAGCCTGCATGCCGTACACGAACAAATGAAAGAATAATCATTCCTTAGATGAGCCTGTCGATCCGCCCTAGGAGCCAGGACATATGTATACGAAATCGTAACCTCCTCTCCTCGAGCAATATCCCTCGAGGCGCGAAACTCTCCAGTGAAGGACGAAAAATTGAAGAAATAGTGGGAATTGGGAGTACAATCGTGGTTGGCGCGCGAGAGCAATGGGAAGATACCGACGAACTGGTTATTCGGATCAGGGTCTGGTTCTTCGGTGATGTCGAGCATGAGGAAGTTTGTTTGGAGGATACCGGAAAGTGGATGATAACCGGGTTTCGAGTTCGTTAAAGAAAAGAGGGCCTCACGGGAGCTATGGCTCAGGTCCTTCACAGCGGCGAGATGGAACACACCATTCATTACATTCTGGTCGCTGCACCGCTGAAGTATCTTCCGCTGTGCATAGACAGGCCGTTCGGCAATGATGAGTTCTCCAGCACGGATCGTTCGGCGAGCGACCATACCCATGCCTTTCCCCTCGACATGAAGGAAAGCGATGGAATCCCTGCTGTCGGAAGGAGTTGGTTCGTCCCAAACTGTCCATGCCGATAGCTCCTTGACTTTGGCGATACTGTCGATGTATACCATATCATGTTTACCACGAGGAAGGTAGAGGAAGCAGGGCGAGCCAGGTATCCTGACATCGGAGAGAACAATACGTGGGCTTTTTGAAAGAACTCGCATCGTATCGCCGTTGGGTGGAGCCTCACGAATGGATGAAGATTGGACGGGGTCGAACGAACGAGTCTCCGTAGCCTGTCGCGAGGACGAGAGGAGGAAGCCTTTTCTCATTGCTGTGAGATGGGTAGTAGGTAAATCTGATAAGATGTCGACTGAAATACTCTCCTGAATGGAAGATTAAAGCGCCCGCTACGAAGAAGGGCTTGTGTCCATACCGCATGTGTGATCACTATGAGTCTCGAACGACCTATTGATTGCAGAGAATACCGAGATTTACGGCAATCATAGACCCACGAATCTCTTAGATCTGAAAGATAGAAAATGCTACGTCTGACGAAGGGAAATGCATGTAACTGACCCCTGAGCAGATTTCGTTCTTCCGCAGAGCTTGTTCAACTAACAGGATCACAGCGCTCTCACTTGAAATCCCTGTCATCCTGGAAAAGGGGACATTTATCCTAACAACCATGAATAAGAAATCAAGTAGAATTGGAGAAGTGCTGATCGGTGGACCTTGAATCTATTTGAATACCAGGCATATCAGTGTCCACGAGTCTAATTACAATTCCACAAGCGGTGATTAGCTCTAAGGAGAACTGTAATGTGCGTACGAAGAACTATCAAATAGTCACCTGGAGTAGAAAGAACCTATGTCCGTCAATCGTTCAAAGACTGTGACGAAAAAAGCGAGAGCCTGGAGCTCGAAGGGTTGATGGCATCATGAAGGGAGCGGATGTACATCATGGATGACGAATAATTCTTGTCCACTCGGAGCTTCATGCCGCCTATCTATTTCTGTCTCTGTGATAGTGGCTGATCCTTGATATGTCGTGTTATAGCCCTTTGCCTGAATGGCTTGTTTCCGGCACGGAATCAGCGACATAATAGATAGAGACTATTCCCATAAATCTTCAACGTGACACTTAGAGAGCCTGAAAACCTAAACATATCGCTGGGCATACCAAGGCGGATGAATTCGTAGGTCATCACCGATGAACGGTCGAACTAAAAAAATACCGGAGTCGCATAGAATTGTGCGCCGAATAGTATCAGAAAAAACCCACGTTTGCTTGATCTTCGTTGACCCTAGATGTCGCGTGGATCGAATGAAGAACTTTGCCTAGCCGATACCGTAGTTCTTCCTATCAATAGGCAAGCCATCGGAACACCAAGACGTTGGTCCGGTCCAGAAACGGGCCATCTTGAATGTAAGGGACTCAAAAAGAAGAATAAATAAACTATCGTCGAATGAAATCAAGTAGGAGACATGTCGGGCACAGACGTAAATTCAAGTGGGGAGAAAAAAAGTTGAGGTACAAACAAGGTACTACAAATAAAGTTGCGCGCCGTCCGGCCCGGACTTCCACGGTGTTCCGTCATAATGTGCAAAAAGTGGCCCTGAAAGATCAGATTCGTGTAATCTCTGGAATTTGAAAACCTGGCTTCACCCTCCAACTTTCGTGTGGGAAATCATTGCCTCCCAAATTTATCCAATGGCGGACGTCCGTACATAGGCTATCATTCCGCAAATTAATGCTCCATCATTCCAGTGTTCCATTTAACACCCACCAGCGGTAAAGGCTTATTATTGAGAATGATTTCAATCTTGCCCATGATATCTTCTGTAAGCCGAGGCAGGACCTCGAGCGCCTTCAAGTTCTCCAACACCTGCTCAGGGCGCGAAGCACCTAAAATTACCGTGGATGTATTGGGATTCCGCGCCACCCACGCCAGTGCGAGTGCCGCTGGAGTCGTTTGCAATTCTATATCGGCTGGGTATTGAGAGTACCGACATAGAATGGCTGGTGCTTACCCTCTTCAGCGAACTTGGTGAGTTCACGAACTTTCCGGATCTTTTCTTTTCCCTCGGGCGTGTCGAGCGCCTTGACCATATAGTCCAGTCCGTTCTCAGGGATAGATAGTCGTGTGCCTGGAGGGATACCATCATTGTACTAATCGTCGATCACTGGAATGAAGGAAGGAAGTCCCGTGGAAAAGAGGTGACGTACTTTCCCAGTCAAAATCCCGCTCGCTAGAACAGAAAATGCGGTTGTTCCAAGACCGTGATTCTTGTACAATGGCCTGGGAATTGCTCTTCAGTCGAAGAGGAGGTAAACAAGATTAGGAAAACTCACGCATACTCCTTCTCTGCTTGTTCCCGGTGAAACATGCTACGAAATAAAGGAAGTCAATTTGAATGTAGAGACGATTATCAACGCTTTAACTTACTTGTGCTGGCACTGCTCGGCAATGGGAGCGATAAGATTTAAACGAGAAGCGACATCTAAAATAGAGTGTGTGAGTGAACCATTGCCGGAAGAATCTTATTCATACGATGTGCTTCTTCAATCTCACGGGCAGACCACTCTGATGTGGCCCAATAGAAAGCCTAGGGATACGTAAGACGAGCAGTGATATTTGAACCACTTAGACACCCGCCCAGCCTTTCTCAATGACGAAATTGAAGGCTCTGACAATCTCCTCCATCGGAACTAGTTCCCTATTGAGAAAAGCCTGCAAGTGTGTGCCCTCTCTCAGCTCACCATTAACATCGCATCGGTGTGCGAAGATCACATCTACGTAGTCCATCTGAAGACGGGCGAGGGCTTCTTGTGTCCCTTCGATAATACTTTAGTCAAGAAATCGGTCAACGTTTAAGTGAAAAATGCTATCGAGGACCCACTGCTTCCGTGACAAACCGCCATCGTTCGGCCCTGTTCGCAAACCCCAGAAGAGTTTTGTGGTGATCACTAGATCTGTTCGTCGGATACCAAGTTCCTTGACAACGCGGCCGCTACACATGACTGTCGATTCATTTCCTGCTACGGAGAAGACAAGAACATGTACATCTCCACTTCTGATTGTCCCTTTGCATATGCCTCGGCTGTATCGATCATGTTGATCCCGTTATCGAAGGCTGTTTTGATGATATCCTTGAGCCCGGTCAAATTAATACTCCCAATGACGAAGAAAACGCACACCTTGACGGGGTCCCCTTTGACAGTACCCCCCAGGGTAAGCCCTACAACATCGTTTAGTTGAACTTGTTTTCAATCTGCTTAATCGCCACGTACATCCACCGAGTGAGAACAGCGGGACTCGTAGGCCACTCGAACCGAGCCTACGAAACGGCATACTATTGGGATTGAATTCTATTTGCATCTGAGACATAGTCGATGAAGGTAGAGATACAAGGTATGGGCAAGGAACGTTGAATGACGTTGCCCTTATGTGGAGGTCCGCTCGGATCTCGGCGAAACATCGGTTCTGATAATGAGAAATAACAGACAGACACGACATATGTACCCTTCTCCTGTTGAAATGGTGCGTAATCTATAGCGACTGGGGGCTTGAAAAGAATGTATATCCTGGTCAACGATGCCACCCTCCAACCAGGGCCTCTTGTCTGGAGAAAAGTGGGCGACGGAAAGCTATTCATGAATCTCATGAGTGTTTTGAGGGAAATACAGCGGATTTTTCCCTACCTTGTTATAATCCAGAGTCATATGCTATTGCTTATTCAGAAACCGTGGAAAAAAGGAGGACGACGACAAAAGAGTTCGCTCCAACGACAAGATGATGTCAGCGCGGAGTGTCAAGCCAATATCATTGTGCTTGGCTGAGCTCTGCAAACGCATGTAGAATGTACAGTACAGTACCTACCTTTATACTAAAGTACTAATTTACTAGAACTTTCTGCACATTTCCTACGTTTTCTTCCTTAATAAGCAAGATCGGCATGATGCCGGATTCCCATATTCCAATAGAAACGAACTTCGCGATATGCCAAGAAGGTAGAGCACATGAGAAGGGCGCCCATGCTACGAAACCGAAGATCTTGAATCAATTCCTAATTTAAAATGCGTTTCAGGCTGTAATTCTTCCTGCGGTAACATATCAGCCTATAGCAGCGCACTTTTGTCCTAAAGCAAAGGTAAACAAGTGGTAAACTTCTATCCGCGATGTGATGCGGCACTTCGATACCTTCTTCAACGGCATCACGAAAGCCCAATAGGGGGAAGGCACAGTGTCAGCTACCTACAAGATCCTTTTTTGGTCGTCCGGCTTAAAACGAACTTGATAGCGTAAAATGGACGGTTCTTGGATCCTGTACTGGCAAAAGGGACGGAAGCTGAAATTCAAATTCATAAATTTAATTATCTGAAACCGGTCCGATATCGCCTCCGTCGCGATCGTCGATCATCCTGTCCGTTTCTGGACATCACCACTTGAATGTGAACCATCCACACATCATAGCCTCGCATTCTTAACTATGTCTCCATCTCCTACCTGGTCCGCAAATATTTCCCGTCTTTTGAGCTCAAAACCGCCTAGTCGTACAAGCACCGGCCGAGCCTACTATCCTGCTGGCGAGATCTGGAAACGTGTTGTGGTCGAGTCGGTTTTTCAAGAATTGCTGCGCTCGCCTGAAATGACAGGGAGGAAAAGGTTCCTCAGGATGAACGAGCATGGCTTGGGGGGTGTTATACTATATGAAATCCCCGACGATTGGACCGTCGATAGCGTCCTAGGCATGAACGCTGTCGAAGACCTTTTCGATGGAATTGGGGTACGAGTGTCGTTCGTTCCACTATATGCGTGCACGTCCTTTGTTGTGAGTTTTTTTCTGTACCGGATTACCTTCCAATTATGATGTCTTGCGGTATTAGACTGGGCAGATAATGAACGCCCGTTTCCACGACGTCGCTATGGTCCCGGTTCCCTCTCATTCTGGTTTTTCGGTGGATTCCTTGTCATTCAATTTGTTCGATTCTATTCCCTCCGAGAATGAACCAGTTGGAACCCCCGGGTGTACAAACGATGCTTCCCTTCGTATGGACGACGTCTTTGATGACGACTATAACGATGACCTCACAGATGCGTCCCTTGTCACAGACTCGGAGGACTTCGATACATCGTTCGGCTCAATTGGACCTGTCACACCGACAAAAGACATACCTTCGCCGCTGTGTATCGTAGAGGATGAAGAAGCAAATTTCTCAGTGAGTCCGTTGTTCGAATCGTTGGGCTCTATCCCATTTTCTTTGAAGAGTATCAGTGAGGTGAAGAGTGACTGCGGACATGGGCTGAGTAAAGAGCTATGTGCTTGAAACTATTTTGCTTTTGTTACATGTATTACTCCCACCTCCCTTCCATGGGCAACCAACTATCCCAATTTGAATGTACATACAGTATGTTGGCAATCATTACGTGTGTGCATAGGTCAACACGTCGAATGTTTATGTACTGATCCAGTTCGATACAGGCCGTCGTAGGATATTGGGAGTGATATGACAACGGTAGCGTTGTAGAACGTACAGCGTACTCCAACAATAATTGACGTCTGATTATAACAATATACATCGTCAAGTCGTCATCGATAGTTGTAACTTTGTCCTTATCGAGGTCTGCGCATCGTGCAGAACATCAAGTCGTGTAATTTCACACAGATCCACACCCTGTAGGTGTTTTATAGCCTTGAAGCGAATTCAACTATAATGTGTCTTGTATCGAATTACGATATATGCTATAATTCAACTCAAAACTGGGGAACCGTAAATTTAGCCACAGTCACATATATGAGAATGATGTCTCAATTAGTGAAGGTCATTTCGCATCCCCAGACGGTAGCAGAACCAGGATATTTTCAACGATCACTGTACACCGTGAGAATTTTATCAGTTGCTGAGGCCAACAAGGGTTGGCATTAGGACGGTTCGGTGGCTAATACTCCAGCAATCTGTCCAAAGCGTCTTCCACCCATCAAGTTGTCTCTGTTCTGTATACGGACTCCCTCCAAGCTTTAAGGTCCAATGGATCAGCAAACGCCAAAGTGCACTCCATATAGCGGGCAATATTCATGCAACAGGATGTTGAGTAGCCTTCATAAAATCCTGTTCTTTTCTCGCCAAAATCGTTCAAAGTTTGCCTGGAACGAAACAATGATGAGAACACTAGTCGCTCAGGAATGTATCATATTCAAATATCCTCAACAATTAATATGATGCTGACTAAATATGTTCTGATATCTTACAGTAAAACCGTTGGTTACTACGAAGGCACTGGATTGTTCGCATTTGAACCCGAATAACATCTTTTTCTGAACTCCGATGTTTCCCACCTTCGACCACAGCATCCGATCAGCACCTCCGGTAGCCCCCAAAATGTTCCAGAACGCGATTTTCTCCCTTCTATTCTTTCTATATAAGCAAACAGTGTCACCCATGCCGCAGGCCAACGCATTGGCAAATGACCACACGATCATTACCCAACCCCCGGCAATTATACACTCCAATCAAGGGTCGCATGATCATCCTCAGTGTGTCCATGAGATCTGCAACACTCTATCACATACACATTTATACCGTGACGTCCCACAAGCTTTCACAATTGATGACTGGATCCGGATCCGTACTTGGGTGACAAAAAAGTCGTCAGCATTCCACTGCACTCGATGAATTCGTCAAGGAACTAATGTACAATAAACCTCCCTCTTATTTACGACTGGTGTGATGGCCGGATTCGAAGTTGACATCAACGTTAATACATGATCAACCAGGATCCCCTACTACGATCGCTACAGCGATGCTGAGAAAGGCGATGCGGAAGTTTTGATTTCGTTGTACGAACCCAATCCAGCCTTAATTCTGCTACAATGGGCTACCTTCCTCCTCCTGTTGCCATGTAACAGCGAAGCATCACCTTAGGCTTGATCAATTATTCACTCCGCTGGTCATGGTTTCTGATCGTCCACTGTACTTTGAACTCTGTAGAGACCGCCTCAGTGTTCTTATAAAGCAATAAACCGCAAGTGGCATACGTAGCACTACCATCGTCGATATAATTATCAGCACAGTACAAGACAGACGGCAACTCCTGGCTCATCTGGTCGACGGTCTCCTGTTGCTTCTATTTCTGGCTCTTCGGTCATTTCGAAAACTGCAAGCTTAGCGCCTTTTCCCCAGTTTAAACGATATTTTTATCTGTGACAGATGCATAGCTTTAAAGAGGAGCATTCTAACATCTTGATCATTGTCGCCGTTAGTAATGATCCGTCCTTCCATCCTAAGCAGTGGAGTCTTGACCACTAATGGATAAAAGCCCGCTTTCTTATCCACGACCTTTACTTCAGTTTTCCCTCACGAGTACACACCATTCGATTAGCTCCTCATATACATCACTCCGGGACAACCACACTAACCATACTTGGTGATGGCTTCGGCGACACAGGTTCCCGACCTACCCGACGATGAGGTTGCCCTCATATTCGAAGTCAACGATACCAGTTTTAACCGACTCATAATCCTCGGAATTACACATGGTAGGCTGGCATTGTTTAAGGGTCATGTATCTATCACCTACTAAAATGCTCTAGGTATATATACCTGCATATTCCTGCAGACGGTGTGGATAGTCTGCGGTTAATCTCCATCAGCGTGTATATTTTATGCTCACTGATATCATCCCCCAGTTACACGTCGGGAGAACCAGAATAGGATTGGAAGGAAAATGATGTTAGGCGTCATTATCGCCTTGTACGTTCTGGGGACGATCACGGTCGCCGTGAACTGGGCGTTTACCCGCTACAGCTTCATCACACACGGGCAAAACTTTTGGACTATCTTTTCGACATACAACAATATATCATCGGTGAAACAGCGAGCACTGCCTCTCGTTCTGGTTCAGAATATGGTCAATGGCATCGCTGGCGGCCTTCAAAGCATCTTGGCTGATATCGCCATTGTGTGTATCTGACACCCTTAAATTCAAGTTATCATGATGATAGCCATCTTTGTTTAGATATGGAGATGTTGGACAGTCTGGGGTTCTCAATGGATCATCGTCGTGGTTCCCGTCCTTTGCATGATTGTAGGAATTAGTAAGATTTTTCTACCTCTGGGAATCTAGTATTAATCATTTCCCCATAGTCGCCAAAGCGTTTCAGCAACATGTTGAAATAAGTGGAGTTTTAAACGTCCATGACCCGGGTATTTTTATACCGGTTTCTGTCAATTGGACCATGGTTTATCTTTCGCTAAGCTTAGCCGTGACCTTACTATGCACTATTCTCATTGTCCTTCGCATTGTTATTGTCGGAAGGGTAAATCGCGAGGCGACTCTTGGCGGTTACCGTTCTGTCATAGAGATCATCGTCGAGTCGGCAGCTCTTCTCTCTGTCATCCTGGTCATCTACATAGTGACTTATGTGCGAGGAGCATATGCTGCTATTTACGTAGATGCTATCGCTGCGAGCATCAGGGTACGGTTCAGGTTCTTGAAAATGGCCTCATCTCATTATTATGCAGGGAATTGCCCCGACTCTTCTTGTTGCTCGTGTCGCTTCTGGACATTCACGTCCTGATGACACATGGAAGGGAAGTGCCCTCTCTTCCCTCCATTTTGGAACTCGCAACCAGGCGCAAACAGAAGTTAGCACCCAGTACAGTGATCAACGCAACACGACATTTGGTCTTGAAGACGGCATCCCAGATGACTCAGTGGAGGAATCCGTGGCTGCGACACGAGCAGTATGATTTTGATGCAAGTTTCCTACCATCGTGAAAACATTAAAGTCTCCCCCAATGTCCCTAGTCATTCGTAGAGGCAGTAGATATCAGGGATAATCTACACTCGAAATAAGACCAGTATGCCTACTTGGACAAGTTGTGGAATACTAAAGCCAACGCCACCAGACCTTTAATATACATAAGCGAGGCTATTTCTGCAAGTACCAATAAGGAACGAATTGTTACTTTGCTTTTGGTAGGAGGGGAGATCATAAAGTTTTACGTTGGAGCCGTATCGCGGGGCTCGTTAGGCAGAATGGTGTGGTATAGTTGAAGCTAACTACGAACATGGCGAAAACTACATATTCCTGCCCTAAACTCTCACGTGACTCAGCCTTCATCTCACCTCGTCTACGCTCCCATGTGCCCCCTTACCACAAAGGCGATGCCCCCACATCGCCGTAGCTCTACAGTATCAAAGAAAGCAATAACAACAAAAACTGAAGACTTCATCAAGCTCTAACCCATCCTAAATCCTCCAAAGCATCCCGCAAACGAAACAATCGAGGATCTGCCATCCAGTCCAGAGGAGCCTTCGTTGCAAGCGAACCATGACGCCATGATGCAGGTGGGTGATACGAACATCGACTGAAGTGCCGCTGCACTGGCCTGGAGTGGTTGGGGTGGTGATGATTATGATGTCCTGTACCACACTGTTGTCGACTAGAGTTGTGCTTCAAGCAGCGCTGTAATGATGCAAACGGTTTCTGAGTGCCCAAAGATAGACATGAAACATCCCTAGGTGGTGGTGTTGAAGATACAAAGGGTGCAACAAAATGGACAGGAATGGAGGAAATATCATCTGCCCAGCTGAAAGGCTCCAACTTTGTGAACAGTGGACTAACTGGTGATATGCCTGGAATTGTTACCCTGAGAAAATCGACCTTAGAAACGCACCTTGTAACAGTAGGATAGCTAATCTATGCATTAGTTGGGCCTATACTTGAAAGAAACCAAATTCGGGACTTAGAAAGTATCCTGGAAAGACTCTAAGTGTGCCTGGTGATGAGCCTCAGGGCTCTGTATGCTCCAATTTCATGGATTTCTCCCTTTAGCAGACTTTCAGCAAACCAATCATTCCACACACACCCATATATACTTTATAGGGCTTTTCCGATGCTTTCCCGATGCCAATACCTTGGCAATACCCTGACAACACCAATTTTGACCTAAAGCCATGGATTTAGTGCCGCTGACACACCAAGTGGCTGTCTACCCATGAAATTGCAAACATAATAGGCAATTAAAACGATGCAAGGGTCCATGTGAACCAAATAAACACCTAAGGGTGCACTCTTCTGTATAGAGTGTAAGCAGTTACAGTGCTAAGGGTGACAGCAGGTGGAGCACAAGGCTCAGGTCTTAACAAGACACCAGATGGGTTTTGTTGGCCATGGAGGCAATGTACTTGACACTAGCAGTGCTCTACTCAAAGAAATTGGTGTTTATGATGCAATCAGAGGGGAGATGTTGATCAGGGATCAACAGGCACAGGAGAGCACAATGATATCATAGGAGAATGGCCCACACTCTAGACCTATGGCACAGTGGCTGTACAGGAAGATTAAAACCACATGTGCCCTTGGACCGGTGATGACAGGGAAGCACATGGAAGGTGCACTCTCCTGAAAATGATGCTCAGAAATAGCACATGCTGCTCAGAAATATAAAAAGGACTCTCTGCTAAACAGGCAGTGACTCAGTCGGACTCAAATCTGATAGCTGGACTGAAATGAGTCAGAATAATGCTGGATGGAGGTGTTTCAGACATGCAGGAATAGCACTCAATGGTGCACAGACCTTTACCCAATATGTAGATCCAATTGGTAATGGAGAGCGCATATAAATATGGTAGACACACAGTAGTATACCAGGTTCCCAGCTGGCGCCCACTGTGTAGTGTGTAAGCAAAAGTTGATACTCTCAGCTCGGTGCAGGGGGAGACTTTGAATATAGAGATTGGTTCACAGCAGTAAAAGCTCTGTGTGAAGTGTGATCAACTCTAAGTTCATCTAGGGGACGTTTGGGAGGCCAGAGCACTTGCGCTCTCATGTGTGAAGGGTTTCGGGTGATGTGTGGAGCTACAGTCAGCAGAGGTTCAAACCCTTTGGCTTGTGGGATGGTGTTATTGTGTTTTTGGGTTTCTCTGACTCAGCACAGGTTCAAAGCCTGTGGAGTTACGATCGGTTAGGAAGCTAGAGCACATTGGTTCAAACCCAGTGGCTCTTGTGGATTGGATTTGGGAGTGTCTCTTGGAAGAGCGCATTGTGTTTGGGTTAGTTTTGTGTGTTTTAAGGGTGAATTATGTTGCGCTCTGCATCTGGGATGGTGCATTTGTGATATTGCCTTGAGGCCCAGTGACAAAGTCGCCACCTCTTGTAACAAAAGTCTAGAAAATCAGAGAGCGCACCTGTTTAAAGCGTATTTGAGGTCCTAGAACCTGTCTTATCAATTCCACTGCTTGCTTCTATCACATTATAATCCCCCATGAACTAAAGAGTGTGTGGTTGTTGTGTGTGGTTGTAGCATCAAGGGTTAGAGTGTGATTCAGAGTCTGTAGTCTCTGCTTGCATTTTGAGTCCTTTTTGGCTGCACGCAGTGACTTGCCTCTTCACCACCATTACCACAATAGGACCTAGAGCACATTGCTGACATCTCCAGCATTGCTGCATCAAAGTGCACAGGTGCAGCCATGCAAGCAGAGCTTCTCGACATTGATCTGGCAATCATAGGGGCTTCATCACAGCAATTTGATGATTTCTGCAGCACAAACACTCTTTGGCAACTTTGGAATGAATTGGTTATTGCTGTATGACCACAAGACATTGATGCACATGATACTTTGGTGGTACTCAGTCATTTCTGATGAGTATTCTCAACTCCGACACCATGAATAAGGCATAGTCCAATGCTGGAACTATGAAAATCAAAGATGCAGACACAAATAAGACAATGCACAAGACCTGCTGTATAGTCAGAAGGTCAGAAACACATATGCTAATGCATAGCCCTTCAGATATACCACAAGGACACCATTTTATTTATATCTTACTATATAAACCCAGTAATTTCATACTTTACACTAGTTACTCTCTCTATTCTGTTCCCCCACATACACACATCAATTTTTTTTACCTCAGTAACTCACCCAGCTTCAACAATACCAATAGCACATGTTTAATAGTGATTTCATTTGCCACAAAGCCAAGCTTGAAGTAGTTAAAGCTGAGACACTTCACAACCATCCACTGACTTAAAACATCAACTCTCATCATTGTTTTACTTCATTACTAGCATTTGCTCAGTGTTAGTAAGTGATAACTGTGCAGTACTCATCTCTTTTAGTTTTATAGGAAAGAATTAGCTTCAATTTCACAAGATCAGATTAGTTTTAACAGTTTTCATTTTCACAAGACATTAGCAAACCCATTTGGGCATCAAGAGCAGACAAATAGTATTGGATAGTTGTAGGGCAGCTCTATTGTGAGCTTCGCAGGAAATTAGTATTGACAAGTTTTAGGACAGCTCTAGTGTGAGCTTCGCAGGAAATAGTATTGACCAGTTATAGGAATCGATTTGATGAGAGATAGGAACAGACAAAGGAAACAAAGTATAGTTTTGACAAAGATTGACAGTTTATAGGAATTAGGACAAAAAGAACCATCACAGATGAAGCTGAGACATAACCAGATAAAGACGAGGAGCCCAGAAATAAAGATGAGACCTGCTATTGCACAGCCATAGCCACAGAAACATTGACACAGACCCATACTGAGATGATTAGGAGCTCATTTAATACCAATGTAATACTGACAGCCATTTTACACATCCCAGTTTCCTTCCCATCCAGTTTCCCTGTTTTACAACATGCACCAGACCAGATAACAGAGACCAAAGGTGACTCAGAGTGTTGGAATCTGTAGTAACTTCTCATGAGACTAGAGAGAAGTCCCCCCAAAGACAACAAGCCAGTCAACGTAGGACAGCCTGATTTGTCCAGTACTGAATATGCATAGTGTTTTGCTGGTGGAATCAACATGAGTACAGAGGTACTCAGAAAGCTCATGCACAAACAAACAACACACCCGAGGAGTGACTTAAGAACAAAACTAGTTGTTCTGTAATACCGACACAAAGCTGAGACACCACTATTTCCATTTTGGTTCTTTGCACAGCAATATTCCAGAAGTATCTGACAACTATTCACCAGTTTATGTTTGGAGATCACTAAAGCATCTGACCACCTCATCACTGGCCAGTCCTGCACCCTGTTCCAAGGGTGTTGCAATTGAGCAGGAACATTCTAGGCTCAGGGAATTGAATGTAACAATGGTCCTGGACTATATTTAGTGTCCAGGACTGGTCTTGTGCAACCTGATCAGTGATCAATCATCCAGGACCTGCATATGAGCACATAACCATATGAGAGTATCCTGGACAGCCATAAATGAGCTCATAAACACAGAGGACTTTGGCTGGCCATGGGGAAACTAGTCCAGGATAGGTAACAATGATACAAATAACCTAGTGGTAGAATAGTATAAATACAAGCCTGTAATTAGTGCAAGGACCAAGTTTTCTGGCCCCCAGAAGTGCTGTAAAGCAATCTAGTACAGATTAGGGTTAAGAGCTTCGAGTGTAGTCTCACAGAAAGTAATTGTGACTGTTGACGTTAAGTCCAGGAGCATTTTGCAAGCACAGTATAGCCTGAGAACCAGTCAGACAGTTGTCCAGCAGTTCAGAACAGTTTTGTGTCAGTGATAAGTCACATTCAGGTGCACCAGGCAGTCTTACAGTTCAGAATTGGAGTCCAGGACTCAGTTTGGTTGTGAATTTAGATCTACTGTGTCCTGGAAAGCGTTCTAGCAGTTATATTCACCTAAACCACCCAGCATATTTTGATTTGTGTCCTGGCTACTAGCTAAGGTACATTTCTATCGACCAGGAAACTTACCCACCCCATGAACTTACATAGCAGGTGGTGTGTGTGTTGTGTTTTGGTGTTTTGTGTGCAGTGCTCTCACCAGTGCTCTCACCTTTCCTGGATTCACTCCCCACTCACCATCATCACTTTTCACCAGGTTCAAGTTGTCATGTAGCCCTGTAGCAATTGCAGCATCAGTGAAACAACATGTGGGTGTCCCAACCATGATGGCAATGTCAACGAGATCCTTCTGGCCAGCCTGACAAACACCTGACTCCATGTGACCTGCTTCAATCCAACTTTCCCTCTCCTTTGTGGTGCCATCTCTCCTCCCTGCTGCACATCCTTCAAAGAAAAGATCCAGTGCACCTTTTGCTGCCTCCAGCTGTCCCTCTTCTGTCCCATCCTGATATCCAGCCTCCCTCCCATGGTCAAATGCACTGTCAGACTCTGCATCCTCCTGTATGATCACCAATATCCCTACATCCACCTGCACTCATTGCCCTGCCATACACTCCCCTTCAAACTGATGACCAGTGGCTGTGAGCTTTGCAAGAGCAGCGCTATAGCCTTGCTCATAGCCAGCTTGCTCCATCTCCCTTGATGCCTCAAAATGGCCATCCTCCTTGCCCAGATGGTATGCATGCCTCCAGAATCATGTCAAAGCCTCTGTTAAGCCCTCTCCAGCCTCCTGCACATTGGCAAACTCCCTCATAGCTTGCGAGAATGTAAAAAGTGGTGTCAGAACTGCATCAGAGCTAATACTCACAGTCGCATTGAGCTGCTGCTGAATGGAGCCAATCATCATCATGGCTACTGATTTCTTCTTTGACTTCTTTTTGATAGTAGTGTCCACAGATAATAGAGTGGTAGATAAGGTGACTTCTTTGGCAGTACTGGCCATCATTGTAGAATGTAGAGAATTGAGCCAATTGAGAGAATTTGAGATGAAAGCAGTAAAATGGTGATAGCTGACACAAGAAGCAAAGACTGAAAGAGTGTTGTCGAATCACACTCTCATCACCATATGGAGCTGTATCATGGGGCTCATTAGGCAGAATGGTATGGTATAGTTGAAGCTAACTATGAACATAGTGAAAACTACATATTCCTGCCCTAAACTCTTACATGACTCAGCCTTCATCTCACCTCATCTATGCTCCCAACATCTTCAATCAGCTTTTTGGAGAGGCAACTGCAGTGCAAAAGAAGGCTGTTCACAAGACCATAGGCCTTGATTAACATTTCCCTCAAATGAAACAGTGATGAGAACACTGGTAATTTAAAGTGTACTATATTTCTGCAAGGTTGGACAATTTTGTATACATATGCTTACACTAGTAGTAGTGGGCTGCTGGGACATGGCATATCCAAGTCCTTAAACTGCTCAATTTAGGCCTTGTCAAAGTTGGTGCAACAGGAGATGATGACAAAATGAGGTCTGTTTGCTTTTGTCTTTTGGACTTGAGACTTATTCTGTCTGTTTCAGGTGTCTCTCAATGGTGTTGCATGCCTATGCACTGCGATCCCTGTTGTTGGCAAAGGTGTGCAGTCTGGTTTACTCAACTTGAAGAATGTCATGAGTTCTGACTGGTTTCTTTGTAGCATGGGTGATGTTCAATTGTACTATTCTTGCACAATTTATATCTACTTTGGAATATTTTTTATATTTGAATGGGCAAGTGGGTTATAGTATGTCATATCAATCTTGGTTTGTGGAGCTTCTTCTCACTAATGTCACCAAGATGTCACAGGGTGTGCTCATCATCATCCTGGCCTGGTTCCCAACTTGTCTTCCTTGCATCTTCCCAGGTGCAGCCCATTGCTTGTAATCTGCTTCCACAATGTCCTTGTGCCAGCCCTTGAGTACAGCTCTATGTAGGATCTTATCAGCTTGACACAATGTATACACATTTCCAATGTTTTGGAAACACATTTCTTATGTACATCAGCAGATGCCATGTGCCAGAACTGCCATCATGTATTCATTTCATCTGGTTTGTCACCCTTTCTGCCAACATCACAGAGATGTCCAGAATCAGGATGCCCATGAACCATTCCTGCTCAACTGCAGTGCTGTTCTCACTTCATCCAACGACTCTTTTTGAGGATGGCTTGACTTGGTCCCAATCGCTCTCTCATTTCCACCTTGGCCTATTACCACTATTAGGTGCAATCATAGGACTACCAGGAGCACAAGTAAATCACCCCACTGCTTGCACATGCCCTACCACATCCACCAACTGATCCCAAATCTGGTATCCAACATCAACATTGGTGACATGTGCTAAATCGATGAGGATTGAAAGGTACCATTCAAAGTTTGTGACCTTATCATATATATCTTGGGAACACATAGTGAGAATTCATTGTGAAGGGACAAGCCAGTATGCCATGGACTATGAAGGTGCAATGGGAGGTCTGGAGCCTTGTAGAGATGAAGGTGCTAGGTGCTGAGCAAGAGACTGGGATGTGGTTGGCATCAGTGTTGTTGATGTATCAGATACCAGATGCAAGAGCACTTGCTGCATGATTGATTGAAGATTATCTCGGCTGACCTACAGTTAATACATGAGCTTCCATCTGAGCCTGATGACAAGGACTATTACCATGGCCAATACCAAGTCAAGAGTGCACATGTGAATACTGATATCCTGATTGCTTACACTTGCTAGAATAGTATCCTGGTATTCAGCCACTAGGTAGGGGTGAGAAGGTATGATCTTGACCATTGCAAGGAGAGCAATGTACTTCACTATTACACCATTAAGTGCTGGGAATATGTCTGCATTGTGGACACATAAGATTCTGATCTGCATCCTGTATGAAGGTTGCAAGCTTGGAAATACACATTCGAGCTAAAGAATCTCCCAAAGGTCCTCTAAGCATTCCTCCTATGATGCAAGTATGCATGCATTTGTAAAGTAAAGATATGGCTGATGTCATTGATATCAGTTCAGTTATGGGCAGTTGTAGCTTGTGGAGTAGGCAGGGTTCATGAGGAGAAAGGGAACCAAACTAACAAATTGAATCAGACCAGGGAAGATTTGCATGAAATAATAGTTACTAGTTTGATGATTTTCATGAGCATCCAGTTGTTAGATGAGGTAGTCATTAGATGAAACAGGATAATCTTGAGGATTCCTCCATGTGAGCTGGCAAAGCACATTCACTGTTGCAGCAATGACACCTAACAAGTCCATTGGTTCACAGACCCATTCAAGTGTGCAGCAATTTTCAAAGTGTGCTTACTGGGATCTGCATCCTCTAATCATTCTTTGAGCCTCAATATTCCCTGTGATGATATTTCTGGATATTTGAGCATTGCCTTGTGCAATGCAACAATGGTGTGTTTTTGGATGTTCAGCTGCGAATGGGTCAACATTTTGATAAGCTCTGGAGCAAGATCCTGGGCCAAATCTGGAGTAGCAATATGAGAGATTCCATTCAGCATTACAGCAATGCTGGCTGGCATTGAAATCAAGTCCTAGAACATGTCAGGAAGAGAAATGAAGCATCACAAATAACACACCTTCAGCAGATTCATTGTTAGCATTAAGACATCAGTATCTTGGTCAAATGACTGGACAGCTGCAAGGTAGTCCATACTTTTGAGATGAAATTTGGGAGACAACATGACTTCTATGGCATGAAATGAGGCCCAGCTCATGTCATGGCCAAGCACATTGAGCTATATGACATTGAATTCACTTCATTGGCAAGAATAGAGACACTCACATAGGTGAACTTCAGTACTGCACCAGCCTTGAGCTCCATGTCCTTGCTCTTGATTTCATGTCTGATCTCCTCAATAGCCTTGGTGATAAACTTGGCTTCATCCTTCTTGTTCACCCAAAGCCCTCAAATGAGATCCTGCAGCATGCGCTCTCACATCCATAGTCCCAGCAACTGTGAATGCATCTTACAAGCCTAGTATCTGAGGAAGAGGTTAAGAGGTACATACAAGATGTGTATTGATAGTAAGTATCCAAAATGGATCAATAAGGAGGCAAATATAAAATTAAATTAAATTAAAAAACATGAAATCCCAGAAAGGAAGGCTGCAATATTCCCACTCAACTCCCAGTGAGTTTGGCATATTGGCATATCATAAATCAAATAATATGGCAAACTCCATGGTTTTTAAAGCAAAAAAAGGAAGTCAATTTGAAATAATTTGTGCCCCAATGAGTTCAGCATATTGGCAGACAATAAATCAAATAATACAGCAAACTCCATGGTTTTTAAAGCAAAAAAAAGAAATCAATTTGAAATAACTTATGCTCCAATGGGCTCAGCATGTTGGCTACTCAGGGGAAACCACAACCACATATAAAAAAGGAAATATATTTAAAATATAACCCATATATAGTAGCCAGCACATCAGCATCAATCGTTATCTACTCTTATCTATCCTGACAATTCCTGTGAATCAATCTATCACTTTGGGTAAATTTCAAAATGGGGTTTTACACCACTAAAACTGAGTCACAAAGGACTTGGAATGCTTGCACTCACCATGTTGTGCTCATTTGTGCTCATGTCACATGTGACATAAGCCTGTGAAACTTACCTAATACAAAATTTTAGTATGCTATTCTGGGTATTTCTTCAAGTTTTTCCCAATGTATGACATGTATATATATTAGGTAGTTCCATTTTGGATATTCTGCTATTATATATCTGACAGTTTGTACACATATTGTTTTTCTCATATTATCATAATGATTGTTCTATAGAATATCTATATGATATCTACAGGTAATATATCTGCCATTTGGCTATCATATGTATAAATACAACCTATTTATGATGTCTACAGAGCCTGACCATAGTGTTAACAATGAAATAAACTCAGTCAGACACACAAAGATGTAGTGAATGGCTGAGGTGTGGAACAGGAATGTACTGGGATATATAGTAAACAAATAGGAGATATATGTCTTGAATCAGTAAGTAAGTTCATGGTGTGATATGAATGATAATGTGCATGGTTAGACTGAACCTTCAACACTCCCCCTGAAGTCTATATCCATGCATGTCTACATTCCAGACATCCCCATCTTTTGAAGTAGCTTGGTAGCCCTCGGCTTGGGGAGCAACTTTGTGAATATGTCTGCAATGTTGTCCTTGGATGCAACATACTTTACATTGATTTCTCAAAGTTGAATGGAATCCTGAATCCAATGGTAATCCATTGCAAAGTGCTTAGATTTTCCATGCCCCTTGGTGCTCTGGGTGAGGCTTATAGCTGAGTTATTGTTGCAGAACAATGGGAATGGTTGATCCTTCATAAGCTCAAGCTCGTCCAAGAAAGACCCCATCCATAATGACTGTCATTGTCATAGTGTATGTCAAGCAAGATGTAGACAGTTGTGTGAGGCTGTGAGCAGCTACCAGTTGTTGAGGAGTGGGGACTTTCATAGTCTTCTAAGTTGGTTGGAGTTTCCTAGAGATAGTACAATAGAGAATGTAGAATAGAACATACTGAGAAGAAAGTTTTTTAGTGTTTTGTTCAAACTCATGTGCAGGCTCCATGGCTCATGGTAGATGGCAAGATAATGGAATTTCAATAAGTGTTGTGGCCTAAACAAATAATGGAAAAAAGAGGTGACTGCATGCATAGTCTCACATTGCCAGAGCCCAAATTTTGTAGGCTTGTGTAAGTAGCAATATCCTAGTAAATTTGTCAAAAGAAAATGAAGGCCTCACCTCATATGTTGGTACTCAAGTTAAGCATGAGCCAGCTGGGCAAAGTGCAACTACAGCATAGGAAGAGGACGCTGCCCACACAGCACTTGAACGGCTGCCCAGACCATTGGGTCTCAATTCCCAGTGCTTGCTGAGCTGACCCAGCCACCGTTGACCTCAGTCCTCAGCTAAAGGCAGGGTAGGTAGAGGGAATAATGGTGAAAGAAAGGATATTAAATCGAAGAGGTAAGTAAATGAGTATTGTGTAGTCCACATACATATTTTGCAACATTTTTTCCAGTCTGTTCTCTCCTCTGCATGTGCCCAGCTACTAGTCTTCCGAGCCTGTAGGCACCAGCTCATCAATGGTGTACAATTCCCAGTCATGTGTAGTTGAGGGAAGGAAGCAGCTCATGTGCTGAGTGTGGTCCTAGATGATGAAGCCATGTCTTGAAGAGTACGTCGCCTGATAATAAGTTGATCTAAAGGAAAAAGAGAGAATCATAGATGAAGTAAGAGATAGAGTATGAAGCATCCGTAATGGGAAGTATGAGCTTGGCTGGGCCGTGATGCTGATTCCATGAGCTGGCCAGACTCTACTACCACATTGTCCACCATGTACAGTTGCCACATACTCTGCCTCTGATGTCAATAGAGCGACATGTCTTTGGGCTTAGGAACTCCATGAGACAGGGCCACCAGCCATTGTAAATATATATCCCATGGTTGACTTTCCAGTAGTCCTGTCATCACCATGTGATGAGTCAACATATTCAACTTGTGTGAGACCATCATCCTGAGCATTGCCTTGTCTGTAGGTAATCCTGTACTTGATCATTCCATTTAGATAGGCCAGGACATGCATGGCATGACTCCAATGGATAGGCTATGCATCAGATGCATATCACTGAAGGTAATTTGTGGCAAAAGCAATGTCTGGCCAAGTCCCATTTGTGATGTGATTAAGCAGCCTGAGTACTGCATGGTAGTCTTTGTCAGCCATGAAGTCTTTGTCTATGATGGGTATTGGCTGTGGCTGCATCTCTAGTGTCATCAGGCTTCCAACAGGGAGTGGTGTTGACTTTGGTTTACAATCCAACATCCTGAATGTCTCTAGAGCTTTCAAAATTAGATTCTTTTGGTGTAGGGAAATGGTACCAGCTTTCTCATCGAATTCCACAGCCATCCCTAAGACACTGTTATGCCTCCCAAGATCCTTAATCTCATAGATCTCTCCAATCTCTTTCCTAACTCTTTCACCTTCAGCTTCAGATGTGGATGCACCAGAGACATTGTCAGTGTATGTACATGTGTACATGTGTTCTGACCCATTCTTCAAGAGACGTATGCATAGGTCCACCTGAGATTGTACATGTCCTAGGCTTGTCAAGGTATTGTTTAATTTGTGGAACCACACATTACCAGTGTCCATAGTCCCATACATGGCCCTCATCATGAGGAGCACATAGTCACCCTTTGGGTAGTCCCTCATAATGACTTCTTCATAACCTTGTGGTAGTGATACATAGTTTTCACCCTGGGGTTCTGCATTTAGATATGCACCAACAAAGTCTATGAGCCAAAATTTTAGTACATAAGTGGCTATGATAGTGAAGAAAATCCTGAGAGATTCATAGCAGACAACGGCAGCGAATGAGTCATAGTAGTGAAGTCCCTTGATCTGTGTGAATCCCTTCACTACAAGTCTGGCACAGTGTTTGACAAGTTCCCCTGTATCCCCATCAAGCTTGTGGTCATATGTCCATCTTGTGTCAATTACATGCATCCATGGTTCCTTCAGGACTATTCTCCATATGTCTCTCTCTTCCATATGTCTAATCTCTGCATCCATTGCAGGCCTCCATATTCTCTCCTTCATCACCACTTCTTGATAATCATTAGGTATCCATAAGTCATGTCTGTCAATGATATTGCTGATTTCAGAGGCTTTAAGGGCTGCAATGTCTTCTATGGCAAGCAAGACTGGTACACTCCGGTTATAGACTGGTGACACACCAAGTGGCTGTCTACCCATGAAATTGCGAACATAATAGGCAATTAAAACGATGCAAGGGTCAATGTGAACCAAATAAACACCTAAGGGTGTGCTCTTGTGTACAGAGTGTAAGCAGTTACAGTGCTAAGGGTGACAGCAGGTGGAGTGCAAGGCTCAGGTCTTAACAAGACACCAGATGGGTTTTGTTGGCCATGGAGGCAATGTACTTGACACTAGCAGTGCTCTACTCAAAGAAATTGGTGTTTATGATGCAATCAGAGGGGAGACATTGATCAGGGATCAACAGGCAATGGAGAGTGCAATGATATCATAGGAGAATGGCCCACACTCTAGACCTATGGCACAGTGGCTGTACAGGAAGATTAAAACCACATGTACCCTCAGACTGGTGATGACAGGGAAGCACATGGAAGGTGCACTCTCCTGAAAACGATGCTCAGAATTAGCACATGCTGCTCAGAAATATAAAAAGGACTCTCTGCTAAACAGGCAGTGACTCAGTCGGACTCAAATCCAATAGCTGGACCGAAATGAGTCAGAATAATGCTGGACAGAGGTGTTTCGGACATGCAGGAATAGCACTCAATGGTGCATGGACCTTTACTCAATATGTAGATCCAATTGGTAATGGAGAGCGCATATAAATACGGTAGACACACAATAGTATAGCAGGTTCCCAGCTGGCACCCACTGTGTAGTGTGTAAGCAAAAGTTGACACTCTCAGCTCAGTGCAGGGGGAGACTTCGAATATAGAGATTGGTTCACAGCAGTAAAAGCTCTGTGTGAAGTGTGATCAACTCTAAGTTCATCTAGGGGACATTAGGGAGGCCAGAGCACTTGCGCTCTCATGTGTGAAGGGTTTCGGGTGATGCGTGGAGCTACAGTCAGCAGAGGTTCAAACCCTTTGGGCTGATTAGCTTGCGCTCTTTTCCCCAAGTGGCAGAGGTTCAAACCCTTTGGCTTGTGGGATGGTGTTATTGTGTTTTTGCGTTTCTCTGACTTGGCACAGGTTCAAACCCTGTGGAGTTACGATCAGTTAGGAAGCTAGAGTGCATTGGTTCAAACCCAGTGGCTCTTGTGGATTGGATTTGGGAGCATCTCTTGGAAGAGCGCATTGTGTTTGGGTTAGATTTGTGTGTTTTAAGGGCGAATTGTGTTGCGCTCTGCATCTGGGATGGTGCATTTGTGATATTGCCTTGAGGCCCGGTGACAAAGTCACCACCTCTTGTAACAAAAGTCTTTAGACTTAGAGAAGTCTAGAAAATTGGAGAGCACACCCATCTAAAGTGTATTTGAGGTCCTAGAACCTGTCTTATCAATTCCACTGCTTGCTTCTATCCCATTATAATCCCCCATGAACTAAAGAGTGTGTGGTTGTTGTGTGTGGTTGTAGCATTGAGGGTTAGAGTGTGATTCAGAGTCTGTAGTCTCTGCTCGCATTTCAAGTCCATTTTGGCTGCACACAGCAACTTGCCTCTTCACCAGTTATGGCATTAACTGGTATTTGTAACTATTTGGTGTTTCTATATAAGGTAAATGGCCCCTGGAGACAGTTTATAAGACAAATAAGGTATAGTAGTTGTTATTATTCTAATTTGAAAAAGAACAGGACTTATTTTTAATTTTACTTATACATTGAGCAAAATGTAAAATAATGTTTATGGTAACTGAGATACACTGTGTTCTATCTTTGGCATAAAGATAAATTTCCTTTTCTCTAACTTGAGGTTAGGAACTTGATGGTGGGTCTTCAATAACCTTCTTGATTTGTGAGACTCATTTGAAAGGCAATACACATGGGAGCCATGTCTAGGAGATTCCATGTTGAGCATTCAATGTCCTCAGAAGGTATGAGTAGACAGAACTGCCTCTGACCCATACCAATTAGATTTGCATAAACAAAAAATTTTAAATCTCATTCACCCTTTGGGTTTGACTTTGTTGAATTGGCAATAAATAACAAGGTGTGTTCAGAGTTATATAATCCATAATCAGAGAAACCAAAAATAATGTTTGGAGCTGAAATTAACGATGAAATCAGCCATACTACCATATATAGTAGACAGTGTTCCATATATATGCATATACCACAACCCTTTTTGACCAGCAATGGAGATGAGCTGGAATTGAAGGGTAATATATAGAGATTGCCATGTTGACATAACACCTGTGATGAGAAAGCATCCTATCGAGTTTCTTGGCATGGATGAACATCGAGCTGAGCACAGGTTTGGCCACAAGACATTCAGTCTAATCGCTTCTACACTGTTATAGACAATTTTGGACTGCATTAGTGGCTACCCATCATTGCAATAAATTCAAATATGTGCATCTTCTCAGTGCCAACACATTCCAGTCCATCATTTTGCAACTTCATTTGATGTTGTTTCAGTACACCCATTACTCCATGTCAATAACATGTCCCTTACAAAACGTTGATACATGGGCTTTTTCATCAAATGTGCAATTTTTTTCTTTGCCTCTGCCTTAATTGTGAGGATAGTGCCAAATGGGGAGCTCGGATGCCGAGCCCCCCACTTGTGTATTAAGGGATGCGATGAGCTATGATACATGTATGTAGTAGTACAATAAAAGGGAGAGGAGGGTGGGTGATGAAAAAATGAGGAATGAGAACTGTGTTTAATACTGGGATGAATGAGGGACCAGGATGAGAATGCTAGAAGAATCTACATCCTTCATTCAATATTATTACAAGCATAAAGAAAGAGGCAGAGCCTCACCAGGCACACAACATGAGCTTTGGGATAGTGGACAATGGATTTGACTGTTTTGTGTGTAGCCTGGCATCAGTGAAATCTTCATGAGTGCATGAATTGGCAAGCGAGCAAAGCATAGCTCACCTCTGGTCATCACAGGAAGGATGGCAACAAAACTGAGACGGTTGGCCCAATGTCTCTAGAATTTCAGCCTCTGTTGGAAACCTGGCACCAAAACACAGATAGGCTGGCTGAGACCTGTGAGAGAGAGAGATGAGAAATCGAATGAGAGAATGGGAAACCAAACGTGAGAATGAAGGTGAACATGAAGTCGATGACAGCATATAAGGTGGGTTGTCTGGGCTTGAGACTTCGCAGGGGAAACAAATGGCCAGGGAAATGGAAACCGACTGGTTGATTTGTTGAAGACATGAGGTCCCCAGAGTCAGGATGAAGGCACAAACCTCAAGCCTGGAGCACAAGGTCAGCCAGGGAACAGAAGGTACCAAATCTGGCCACACCAAACACTGAAGGGAGTGGGTGGGTGGGTCAACAAAAGCATGCATGAGAGTGAGAGGGCAAGTGATGAGGACAAAGTGTGAGAGATGAATCGCAGGCCAAATCAAGCGCATACCCCAATGTGGGGTGCATATATATCTGTACATGTGTGTAGGTCTCTCTGGGGTTAGGCCAGCTTATCCTCAGTTAAGCCTGACACTCACTGGCTCCCTCTTGGCTTATCACAGAACAAGTCAACCATCCCGTTCTGTGGGATGAAGCAGACCTGGCATGCTAAGACAAGGGCTGGCCTGCAGAAATGCTCCCTACTCTTGGAATCCGTGTTTACAACAATTGAGGCTAGCACATTGTGGAATTCTCACCTTGGGGCCTCTGAAGGCAATCTCCTTGAGTTGAGACCAATCCCACAACAAAAGCCTGAAATCAATATTTCATGAGTAAGGCTCAGGTGCCCACATTTCTTGGAGAAGAAGAGGGGAAGTTTCTTGCATACACTAG